>JAHLWY010006301.1:0-28592 GCA_020002185.1 Paraescarpia echinospica | reverse complement strand
CCTTCACTGTCATCTCTCACAGTTGTTTGGCTGACTTGGGCACTCGTAACATCACTGCATATGGCGTCCTTCTCTGTCATCTCTCATTTGTTTGGCTGACCTGGGCACTCGTAGCATCACTGTATATAGTATCCTTGTCTGTCATCTCTCGGTTTTTTGGCTGACCTGGGCACTCATAAACACACAACTATGAAACGAGGAATCTCTCACAGTTGTTTGGCTGACCTGGGCACTCGTAGCATCACTGTATATGGCTTCCTTCTCTGTCACCTCTCACCGTTGTTTGCCTGACCTGGGCACTCGTAGCATCACTGTATATGGCATCCTTCTCTCTCATCTCTCACCGTTGTTTGGCTGATCTAGGCGCTCGTAGCATCACTGTATGTGGCGTTCTTCTCTGTCATCTCTCACAGTTGTTTGGCTGACCTGGGGACTCGTAGCATCACTGTATGTGGCGTCCTTCTCTGTCATCTCTCACAGTTTTTTGGCTGACCTAGGCACTCGTAGCATCACTGTATATGGCGTCCTTCACTGTCATCTCTCACGGTTGTTTGGCTGACCTGGCCACTCGTAACATCACTGTATATGGCGTCCTTCTCTGTCATCTCTCACAGTTGTTTGGCTGAACTGGGCACTCGTAGCATCACTGTATGTGGCGTTCTTCTCTGTCATCTCTCACAGTTGTTTGGCTGACCTGGGCACTCGTAGCATCACAGTATGTGGCGTCCGTCTCTATCTTCTCTAAAAATTGTTTGGCTGACCTGGGCACTCGTAACATCACTGTATATGGCGTCCTTCTCTGTCATCTCTCACAGTTGTTTGGCTGACCTAGGCACTCGTAGCATCACTGTATATGGCGTCCTACAGTGTCATCTCTCACAGTTGTTTGGCTGACCTGGGCCCTCGTAGCATCACTGTATATGGCGTCCTTTGTTATCTCTCAGTTGTTTGGCTGACCTGGGCACTCGTGGCATCACTGAATATGGCGTCCTTCTCTGTCATCTCCCGGTTGTTTGGCTGACCTGGGCACTCGTAACATCACTGTATATGGCGTCCTTCTCTGTCATCTCTCATTTGTTTGGCTGACCTGGGCACTTGTAGCATCACTGTATATGGCATTCTTGTATGTCATCTCTCGGTTGTTTGGCTGACCTGGGCACTCGTAAACACCCAACTAGGAAACGAGGAATCTCTCACAGTTGTTTGGCTGACCTGGGCACTCGTAGCATCACTGTATATGGCGTCCTTCTCTGTCACCTCTCACAGTTGTTTGCCTGACCTGGGCACTCGTAGAATCACTGTATATGGCGTCCTTCTCTGTCATCTCTCACAGTTGTATGGCTGACCTAGACATTCGTAGCATGACTGTATATTGCGTCCTTCTCTGTCATCTCTCAGTTGTTTGGCTGACCTGGGCACTCGTAGCATCACTGTATACGGCGTCCTTCTCTGTCATGTCTCACAGTTGTTTGGCTGATCTAGGGACTCGTAGCAACACTGTATATGGCGTCCTTCTCTGTCTTCTCTCACAGTTGTTTGGCTGACCTAGGCACTCGTAGCATCACTGTATATGGCGTCCTTCTCTATCATCTCTCACAGTTGTTTGGCTGACCTGGGTACTCGTAGCATCACTGTATATGGCGTCCTTCTCTGTCATCTATCACAGTTGTTTGGCTGACCTAGGCACTCGTAACATGACAGTATATGGCGTCCTTCACTGTCATCTCTCACAGTTGTTTGGCTGACCTGGGCACTCGTAGCATCACTGTATATGGCGTCCTTCTCTGTCATCTCTCACAGTTGTTTTGCTGACCTCGGCACTCGTAGCATCACTTTATATGGCGTCCTTCACTGTCATCTCTCACAGTTGTTTGGCTGACCTGGGCACTCGTAACATCACTGTATATGGCGTCCTTCTCTGTCATCTCTCATTTGTTTGGCTGACCTGGGCACTCGTAGCATCACTGTATATGGTATCCTTGTCTGTCATCTCTCGGTTTTTTGGCTGACCTGGGCACTCATAAACACACAACTATGAAACGAGGAATCTCTCACAGTTGTTTGGCTGACCTGGGCACTTGTAGCATCACTGTATATGGCTTCCTTCTCTGTCACCTCTCACAGTTGTTTGCCTGACTTGGGCACTCGTAGCATCACTGTATATGGCATCCTTCTCTCTCATCTCTCACCGTTGTTTGGCTGATCTAGGCACTCGTAGCATCACTGTATGTGGCGTTCTTCTCTGTCATCTCTCACAGTTGTTTGGCTGACCTGGGGACTCGTAGCATCACTGTATGTGGCGTCCTTCTCTGTCATCTCTCACAGTTTTTTGGCTGACATAGGCACTCGTAGCATCACTGTATATGGCGTCCTTCACTTTCATCTCTCACGGTTGTTTGGCTGACCTGGGCACTCGTAACATCACTGTATATGGCGTCCTTCTTTGTCATCTCTCACTGTTGTTTGGCAGAACTGGGCACTCGTAGCATCACTGTATGTGGCGTTCTTCTCTGACATCTCTCACAGTTGTTTGGCTGACCTGGGCACTCGTAGCATCACAGTATGTGGCGTCCGTCTCTATCTTCTCTAACAATTGTTTGGCTGACCTGGGCACTCGTAACATCACTGTATATGGCGTCCTTCTCTGTCATCTCTCACAGTTGTTTGGCTGACCTAGGCACTCGTAGCATCACTGTATATGGCGTCCTTCAGTGTCATCTCTCACAGTTGTTTGGCTGACCTGGGCCCTCGTGGAATCACTGTATATGGCGTCCTTCTCTGTTATCTCTCAGTTGTTTGGCTGACCTGGGCACTCGTGGCATCACTGTATATGGCGTCCTTCTCTGTCATCTCTCGGTTGTTTGGCTGACCTGGGCATTCGTAACATCACTGTATATGGCGTCCTTCTCTGTCATCTCTCATTTGTTTGGCTGACCTGGGCACTTGTAGCATCACTGTATATGGCATTCTTGTCTGTCATCTCTCGGTTGTTTGGCTGACCTGGGCACTCGTAAACACCCAACTAGGAAACGAGGAATCTCTCACAGTTGTTTGGCTGACCTAGGCACTCGTAGCATCACTGTATAAGGCGTCCTTCACTGTCATCTCTCACGGTTGTTTGGCTGACCTGGGCACTCGTGGCATCACTGTATATGGCGTTCTTCTCTGTCATGTCTCACAGTTGTTTGGCTGATCTAGGGACTCGTAGCAACACTGTATATGGCGACCTTCTCTGTCTTCTCTCACAGTTGTTTGGCTGACCTGGGCACTCGTAGCATCACTGTATATGGCGTCCTTCTCTGTCATCTCTCTCAGTTGTTTGGCTGACCTGGGGACTCGTAGCATCACTGTATATGGCGTCCTTCTCTGTCATCTCTCACAGTTTTTTGGCTGACCTAGGCACTCGTAGCATCACTGTATATGGCGTCCTTCACTGTCATCTCTCACGGTTGTTTGGCTGACCTGGGCACTCGTAACATCACTGTACATGGCGTCCTCCTCTGTCATCTCTCACAGTTGTTTGGCTGACCTGGGCACTCGTAGCATCACAGTATATGGCGTCCTTCTCTATCTTCTCTAACAGTTGTTTGGCTGACCTGGGCACTCGTAACATCACTGTATATGGCGTCCATCTCTGTCATCTCTCACATTTGTTTGGTTGACCTAGGCACTCGTAGCATCACTGTATATGGCGTCCTTCAGTGTCATCTCTCACAGTTGTTTGGCTGACCTGGGCGCTCGTAGCATCACTGTATATGGCGTCCTTCTCTGTCCTCTCTCACAGTTGTTTGGCTGACCTAGGCACTCGTAACATCACTGTATATGGCGTCCTTCACTGTCATCTTTCACAGTTGTTTGGCTGACCTGGGCATTCGTAGCATCACTGTATATGGCGTCCTTCTCTGTCATCTCTCAGAGTTGTTTGGATGATCTAGGGACTCGTAGCATCACTGTATATGGCGTCCTTCTCTATCTTCTCTCACAGTGGTTTTGCTGACCTAGGCATTCGTAGCATCACTTTATATGGCGTCCTTCACTGTCATCTCTCACAGTTGTTTGGCTGACCTGGGCACTCGTAGCATCACTGTATATGGCGTCCTTCTCTGTTATCTCTCAATTGTTTGGCTGACCTGGGCACTCGTGGCACCACTGTATATGGCGTCCTTCTCTGTCATCTCTCGTTTGTTTGGCTGACCTGGGCACTCGTAACATCACTGTATATGGCGTCCTTCTCTGTCATCTCTCATTTGTTTGGCTGACCTGGGCACTTGTAGCATCACTGTATATGGCATTCTTGTCTGTCATCTCTCATTTGTTTGGCTGACCTGGGAACTTGTAGCATCATTGTATGTGGCATTCTTGTCTGTCATCTCTCGGTTGTTTGGCTGACCTGGGCACTCGTAGCATAACTGTATGTGGCGTTCTTCTCTGTCATCTCTCACAGTTGTTTGGCTGACCTGGGCACTCGTAGCATCACAGTATGTGGCGTCCTTCTCTATCTTCTCTAACAATTGTTTGGCTGACCTGGGCACTCGTAACATCACTGTATATGGCGTCCTTCTCTGTCATCTCTCACAGTTGTTTGGCTGACCTAGGCACTCGTAGCATCACTGTATATGGCGTCCTTCAGTGTCATCTCTCACAGTTGTTTGGCTGACCTGGGCACTCGTAGCATCACTGTATATGGCGTCCTTCTCTGTCATCTCTCACAGTTGTATGGCTGACCTAGGCACTCGTAACATCACTGTATATGGCGTCCTTCACTGTCATCTCTCACAGTTGTTTGGCTGACCTGGGCACTCGTAGCATCACTGTATATGGCGTCCTTCTCTGTCATCTCTCACAGTTGTTTGGCTGAACTGGGCACTCGTGGCATCACTGTATATGGCGTCCTTCTCTGTCATCTCTCATTTGTTTGGCTGACCTGGGCACTTGTAGCATCACTGTATATGGCATTCTTGTCTGTCATCTCTCGGTTGTTTGGCTGACCTGGGCACTCGTAAACACCCAACTAGGAAACGAGGAATCTCTCACAGTTGTTTTCCTGACCTGGGCACTCGTAGCATCACTGTATATGGCTTCCTTCTCTGTCATCTCTCAGTTGTTTGGCTGACCTGGGCACTCGTAGAATCACTGTATATGGCGTCCTTCTCTGTCATCTCTCACAGTTGTATGGCTGACCTAGACATTCGTAGCATCACTGTATATGGCGTCCTTCTCTGTCATCTCTCAGTTGTTTGGCTGACCTGGGCACTCGTAGCATCACTGTATACGGCGTCCTTCTCTGTCATGTCTCACACTTGTTTGGCTGATCTAGGGACTCGTAGCAACACTGTATATGGCGTCCTTCTCTGTCTTCTCTCACAGTTGTTTGGCTGACCTAGGCACTCGTAGCATCACTGTATATGGCGTCCTTCTCTGTCATCTCTCACAGTTGTTTGGCTGATCTAGGAACTCGTAGCATCACTGTATGTGGCGTCCTTCTCTATCATCTCTCACAGTTGTTTGGCTGACCTGGGCACTCGTAGCATCACTGTATATGGCGTCCTTCTCTGTCATCTCTCTCAGTTGTTTGGCTGACCTGGGGACTAGTAGCATCACTGTATATGGCGTCCTTCTCTGTCATCTCTCACAGTTTTTTGGCTGACCTAGGCACTCGTAGCATCACTGTATATGGCGTCCTTCACTGTCATCTCTCACGGTTGTTTGGCTGACATGGGCACTCGTAACATCACTGTATATGGCGTCCTCCTCTGTCATCTCTCACAGTTGTTTGGCTGAACTGGGCACTCGTAGCATCACTGTATGTGGCGTTCTTCTCTGTCATCTCTAACAGTTGTTTGGCTGACCTGGGCACTCGTAACATCACAGTATATGGCGTCCTTCTCTATCTTCTCTAGCAGTTGTTTGGCTGACCTGGGCACTCGTAACATCACTGTAAATGGCGTCCTTCTCTGTCATCTCTCACATTTGTTTGGCTGACCTAGGCACTCGTAGCATCACTGTATATGGCGTCCTTCAGTGTCACCTCTCACAGTTGTTTGGCTGACCTGGGCACTCGTAGCATGACTGTATATGGCGTCCTTCTCTGTCATCTCTCACAGTTGTTTGGCTGACCTAGGCACTCGTAACATCACTGTATATGGCGTCCTTCTCTGTCATCTCTCAGATTTGTTTGGATGATCTAGGGACTCGTAGCATCACTGTATATGGCGTCCTTCTCTATCTTCTCTCACAGTTGTTTTGCTGACCTAGGCACTCGTAGCATCACTTTATATGGCGTCCTTCACTGTCATCTCTCACAGTTGTTTGGCTGACCTGGGCACTCGTAGCATCACTGTATATGGCGTCCTTCTCTGTTATCTCTCAGTTGTTTGGCTGACCTGGGCACTCGTGGCATCACTGTATATGGCGTCCTTCTCTGTCATCTCTCGTTTGTTTGGCTGACCTGGGCACTCGTAACATCACTGTATATGGCATTCTTGTCTGTCATCTCTCGGTTGTTTGGCTGACCTGGGCACTCGTAGCATAACTGTATGTGGCGTTCTTCTCTGTCATCTCTCACAGTTGTTTGGCTGACCTGGGCACTCGTAGCATCACAGTATGTGGCGTCCTTCTCTATCTTCTCTAACAATTGTTTGGCTGACCTGGGCACTCGTAACATCACTGTATATGGCGTCCTTCTCTGTCATCTCTCACAGTTGTTTGGCTGACCTAGGCACTCGTAGCATCACTGTATATGGCGTCCTTCAGTGTCATCTCTCACAGTTGTTTGGCTGACCTGGGCACTCGTAGCATCACTGTATGTGGCGTCCTTCTCTGTCATCTCTCACAGTTGTATGGCTGACCTAGGCACTCGTAACATCAATGTATATGGCGTCTTTCACTGTCATCTCTCACAGTTGTTTGGCTGACCTGGGCACTCGTAGCATCACTGTATATGGCGTCCTTCTCTCTCATCTCTCACAGTTGTTTGGCTGATCTAGGGACTCGTAGCATCACTGTATATGGCGTCCTTCTCTATCATCTCTCACAGTTGTTTTGCTGAACTAGGCACTCGTAGCATCACTTTATATGGCGTCCTTCACTCTCATCTCTCACAGTTGTTTGGCTGACCTGGGCACTCGTAGCATCACTGTATATGACGTCCTTCTCTGTTATCTCTCAGTTGTTTGGCTGACCTGGGCACTCGTGGCATCACTGTATATGGCGTCCTTCTCTGTCATCTCTCATTTGTTTGGCTGACCTGGGCACTTGTAGCATCACTGTATATGGCATTCTTGTCTGTCATCTCTCGGTTGTTTGGCTGACCTGGGCACTCGTAAACACACAACTAGGAAACGAGGAATCTCTCACAATTGTTTGGCTGACCTGGGCACTCGTAGCATCACTGTATATGGCGTCCTTCTCTGTCACCTCTCACAGTTGTTTGCTTGATCTGGGCACTCGTAGCATCATTGTATATGGCTTCCTTCTCTGTCATCTCTCAGTTGTTTGGCAGACCTGGGCACTCGTACCATCACTGTATATGGCGTCCTTCTCTGTCATCTCTCACAGTTGTATGGCTGACCTAGGCATTCGTAGCATCACGGTATATGGCGTCCTTCTCTGTCATCTCTCAGTTGTTTGGCTGACCTGGGCACTCGTAGCATCACTGTATATGGCGTCCTTCTTTGTCATGTCTCACAGTTGTTTGGCTGATCTAGGGACTCGTAGCATCACTGTATACGGCGTCCTTCTCTGTCATGTCTCACAGTTGTTTGGCTGATCTAGGGACTCGTAGCATCACTGTATATGGCGTCCTTCTCTGTCATCTATCACAGTTGTTTGGCTGACCTAGGCACTCGTAACATGACAGTATATGGCGTCCTTCACTGACATCTCTCACAGTTGTTTGGCTGACCTGGGTACTCGTAGCATCACTGTATATTGCGTCCTTCTCTGTCATCTCTCACAGTTGTTTTGCTGACCTCGGCACTCGTAGCATCATTTTATATGGCGTCCTTCACTGTCATCTCTCACAGTTGTTTGGCTGACTTGGGCACTCGTAACATCACTGTATATGGCGTCCTTCTCTGTCATCTCTCATTTGTTTGGCTGACCTGGGCACTCGTAGCATCACTGTATATGGTATCCTTGTCTGTCATCTCTCGGTTTTTTGGCTGACCTGGGCACTCATAAACACACAAATATGAAACGAGGAATCTCTCACAGTTGTTTGGCTGACCTGGGCACTCGTAGCATCACTGTATATGGCTTCCTTCTCTGTCACCTCTCACCGTTGTTTGCCTGACCTGGGCACTCGTAGCATCACTGTATATGGCATCCTTCTCTCTCATCTCTCACCGTTGTTTGGCTGATCTAGGCGCTCGTAGCATCACTGTATGTGGCGTTCTTCTCTGTCATCTCTCACAGTTGTTTGGCTGACCTGGGGACTCGTAGCATCACTGTATGTGGCGTCCTTCTCTGTCATCTCTCACAGTTTTTTGGCTGACCTAGGCACTCGTAGCATCACTGTATATGGCGTCCTTCACTTTCATCTCTCACGGTTGTTTGGCTGACCTGGGCACTCGTAACATCACTGTATATGGCGTCCTTCTTTGTCATCTCTCACAGTTGTTTGGCTGAACTGGGCACTCGTAGCATCACTGTATGTGGCGTTCTTCTCTGTCATCTCTCACAGTTGTTTGGCTGACCTGGGCACTCGTAGCATCACAGTATGTGGCGTCCGTCTCTATCTTCTCTAACAATTGTTTGGCTGACCTGGGCACTCGTAACATCACTGTATATGGCGTCCTTCTCTGTCATCTCTCACAGTTGTATGGCTGACCTAGGCACTCGTAGCATCACTGTATATGGCGTCCTTCAGTGTCATCTCTCACATTTGTTTGGCTGACCTGGGCCCTCGTAGCATCACTGTATATGGCGTCCTTCTCTGTTATCTCTCAGTTGTTTGGCTGACCTGGGCACTCGTGGCATCACTGTATATGGCGTCCTTCTCTGTCATCTCTCGGTTGTTTGGCTGACCTGGGCACTCGTAAACACCCAACTAGGAAACGAGGAATCTCTCACAGTTGTTTGGCTGACCTGGGCACTCGTAGCATCACTGTATATGGCATCCTTCTCTGTCATCTCTCAGTTGTTTGGCTGACCTAGGCACTCGTAGAATCACTGTATATGGCGTCCTTCTCTGTCACAGTTGTTTGCCTGACCTGGGCACTCGTAGCATCACTGTATATGGCATCCTTCTCTGTCATCTCTCAGTTGTTTGGCTGACCTAGGCACTCGTAGAATCACTGTATATGGCGTCCTTCTCTGTCATCTCTCACAGTTGTATGGCTGACCTAGACATTCGTAGCATCACTGTATATGGCGTCCTTCTCTGTCATCTCTCAGTTGTTTGGCTGACCTGGGCACTCGTAGCATCACTGTATACGGCGTCCTTCTCTGTCATGTCTCACAATTGTTTGGCTGATCTAGGGACTCGTAGCAACACTGTATATGGCGTCCTTCTCTGTCTTCTCTCACAGTTGTTTGGCTGACCTAGGCACTCGTAGCATCACTGTATATGGCGTCCTTCTCTATCATCTCTCACAGTTGTTTGGCTGACCTGGGCACTCGTAGCATCACTGTATATGGCGTCCTTCTCTGTCATCTCTCACAGTTGTTTGGCTGACCTAGGCACTCGTAACATCACTGTATATGGCGTCCTTCACTGTCATCTCTCACAGTTGTTTGGCTGACCTGGGCACTCGTAGCATCACTGTATATGGCGTCTTCTCTGTCGTCTCTCTCACAGTTGTTTTTGCTGACCTCGGCACTCATGGCATCACTTTATATGGCGTCCTTCACTGTCATCTCTCACAGTTGTTTGGCTGACCTGGGCGCTCGTAACATCATATGGCGTCCCTTCTCTGTCATCTCTCATTTGTTTGGCTGACCTGGGCACTCGTAGCATCACTGTATATGGTATCCTTGTCTGTCATCTCTCGGTTTTTTGGCTGACCTGGGCACTCGTAAACACACAACAATGAAACGAGGAATCTCTCACATTTGTTTGGCTGACCTGGGCACTCGTAGCATCACTGTATATGGCTTCCTTCTCTGTCACCTCTCACAGTTGTTTGCCTGACTTGGGCACTCGTAGCATCACTGTATATGGCATCCTTCTCTCTCATCTCTCACAGTTGTTTGGCTGATCTAGGCACTCGTAGCATCACTGTATGTGGCGTTCTTCTCTGTCATCTCTCACAGTTGTTTGGCTGACCTGGGGACTCGTAGCATCACTGTATGTGGCGTCCTTCTCTGTCATCTCTCACAGTTTTTTGGCTGACCTAGGCACTCGTAGCATCACTGTATATGGCGTCCTTCACTTTCATCTCTCACGGTTGATTGGCTGACCTGGGCACTCGTAACATCACTGTATATGGCGTCCTTCTTTGTCATCTCTCACAGTTGTTTGGCTGAACTGGGCACTCGTAGCATCACTGTATGTGGCGTTCTTCTCTGTCATCTCTCACAGTTGTTTGGCTGACCTGGGCACTCGTAGCATCACAGTATGTGGCGTCCGTCTCTATCTTCTTTAACAATTGTTTGGCTGACCTGGGCACTCGTAACATCACTGTATATGGCGTCCTTCTTTGTCATCTCTCACAGTTGTTTGGCTGAACTGGGCACTCGTAGCATCACTGTATGTGGTGTTCTTCTCTGTCATCTCTCACAGTTGTTTGGCTGACCTGGGCACTCGTAGCATCACTGTATACGGCGTCCTTCTCTGTCATGTCTCACAGTTGTTTGGCTGATCTAGGGACTCGTAGCAACACTGTATATGGCGTCCTTCTCTGTCTTCTCTCACAGTTGTTTGGCTGACCTAGGCACTCGTAGCATCACTGTATATGGCGTCCTTCTCTATCATCTCTCACAGTTGTTTGGCTGACCTGGGTACTCGTAGCATCACTGTATATGGCGTCCTTCTCTGTCATCTATCACAGTTGTTTGGCTGACCTAGGCACTCGTAACATGACAGTATATGGCGTCCTTCACTGTCATCTCTCACAGTTGTTTGGCTGACCTGGGCACTCGTAGCATAACTGTATAAGGCGTCCTTCTCTGTCATCTCTCACAGTTGTTTGGCTGATCTTGGGACTCGAAGCATCAATGTATATGGCGTCCTTCTCTATCATCTCACAGTTGTTTTGCTGAACTACGCACTCTTGGCAACACTTTATATGGAGTCCTTCTCTGTCATCTCTCACAGTTGTTTGGCTGACCTGGGCACTCGTTGCATCACTGTATATGGCGTTCTTCTCTCATCTCTCTCAATTGTTTGGCTGACCTGGGCACTCGTAGCATCACTGTATATGGCGTCCTTCTCTGTCACCTCTCACAGTTGTTTGCCTGACCTGGGCACTCGTAGCATCACTGTATATGGCATCCTTCTCTCTCATCTCTCACAGTTGTTTGGCTGATCTAGGCACTCGTAACATCACTGTATGTGGCGTTCTTCTCTGTCATCTCTCACAGTTGTTTGGCTGACCTGGGGACTCGTAGCATCACTGTATGTGGCGTCCTTCTCTGTCATCTCTCACAGTTTTTTGGCTGACCTAGGCACTCGTAGCATCACTGTATATGGCGTCCTTCACTTTCATCTCTCACGGTTGTTTGGCTGACCTGGGCACTCGTAACATCACTGTATATGGCGTCCTTCTTTGTCATCTCTCACAGTTGTTTGGCTGAACTGGGCACTCGTAGCATCACTGTATGTGGCGTTCTTCTCTGTCATCTCTCACAGTTGTTTGGCTGACCTGGGCACTCGTAGCATCACAGTATGTGGCGTCCGTCTCTATCTTCTCTCACAATTGTTTGGCTGACCTGGGCACTCGTAACATCACTGTATATGGCGTCCTTCTCTGTCATCCCTCACAGTTGTTTGGCTGACCTAGGCACTCGTAGCATCACTGTATATGGCGTCCTTCAGTGTCATCTCTCACAGTTGTTTGGCTGACCTGGGCCCTCGTAGCATCACTGTATATGGCGTCCTTCTCTGTTATCTCTCAGTTGTTTGGCTGACCTGGGCACTCGTGGCATCACTGTATATGGCGTCCTTCTCTGTCATCTCTCGGTTGTTTGGCTGACCTGGGCATTCGTAACATCACTGTATATGGCGTCCTTCTCTGTCATCTCTCATTTGTTTGGCTGACCTGGGCACTTGTAGCATCACTGTATATGGCATTCTTGTCTGTCATCTCTCGGTTGTTTGGCTGACCTGGGCACTCGTAAACACCCAACTAGGAAACGAGGAATCTCTCACAGTTGTTTGGCTGACCTAGGCACTCGTAGCATCACTGTATATGGCGTCCTTCACTGTCATCTCTCACGGTTGTTTGGCTGACCTGGGCACTCGTGGCATCACTGTATATGGCGTTCTTCTCTGTCATGTCTCACAGTTGTTTGGCTGATCTAGGGACTCGTAGCAACACTGTATATGGCGACCTTCTCTGTCTTCTCTCACAGTTGTTTGGCTGACCTAGGCACTCGTAGCATCACTGTATATGGCGTCCTTCTCTGTCATCTCTCTCAGTTGTTTGGCTGAACTGGGGACTCGTAGCATCACTGTATATGGCGTCCTTCTCTTTCATCTCTCACAGTTTTTTGGCTGACCTAGGCACTCGTAGCATCACTGTATATGGCGTCCTTCACTGTCATCTCTCACGGTTGTTTGGCTGACCTGGGCACTCGTAACATCACTGTACATGGCGTCCTCCTCTGTCATCTCTCACAGTTGTTTGGCTGACCTGGGCACTCGTAGCATCACAGTATATGGCGTCCTTCTCTATCTTCTCTAACAGTTGTTTGGCTGACCTGGGCACTCGTAACATCACTGTATATGGCGTCCATCTCTGTCATCTCTCACATTTGTTTGGTTGACCTAGGCACTCGTAGCATCACTGTATATGGCGTCCTTCAGTGTCATCTCTCACAGTTGTTTGGCTGACCTGGGCGCTCGTAGCATCACTGTATATGGCGTCCTTCTCTGTCCTCTCTCACAGTTGTTTGGCTGACCTAGGCACTCGTAACATCACTGTATATGGCGTCCTTCACTGTCATCTTTCACAGTTGTTTGGCTGACCTGGGCATTCGTAGCATCACTGTATATGGCGTCCTTCTCTGTCATCTCTCAGAGTTGTTTGGATGATCTAGGGACTCGTAGCATCACTGTATATGGCGTCCTTCTCTATCTTCTCTCACAGTGGTTTTGCTGACCTAGGCATTCGTAGCATCACTTTATATGGCGTCCTTCACTGTCATCTCTCACAGTTGTTTGGCTGACCTGGGCACTCGTAGCATCACTGTATATGGCGTCCTTCTCTGTTATCTCTCAGTTGTTTGGCTGACCTGGGCACTCGTGGCATCACTGTATATGTCGTCCTTCTCTGTCATCTCTCGTTTGTTTGGCTGACCTGGGCACTCGTAACATCACTGTATATGGCGTCCTTCTCTGTCATCTCTCATTTGTTTGGCTGACCTGGGCACTTGTAGCATCACTGTATATGGCATTCTTGTCTGTCATCTCTCATTTGTTTGGCTGACCTGGGAACTTGTAGCATCATTGTATGTGGCATTCTTGTCTGTCATCTCTCGGTTGTTTGGCTGACCTGGGCACTCGTAGCATAACTGTATGTGGCGTTCTTCTCTGTCATCTCTCACAGTTGTTTGGCTGACCTGGGCACTCGTAGCATCACAGTATGTGGCGTCCTTCTCTATCTTCTCTAACAATTGTTTGGCTGACCTGGGCACTCGTAACATCACTGTATATGGCGTCCTTCTCTGTCATCTCTCACAGTTGTTTGGCTGACCTAGGCACTCGTAGCATCACTGTATATGGCGTCCTTCAGTGTCACCTCTCACAGTTGTTTGGCTGACCTGGGCACTCGTAGCATCACTGTATATGGCGTCCTTCTCTGTCATCTCTCACAGTTGTATGGCTGACCTAGGCACTCGTAACATCACTGTATATGGCGTCCTTCACTGTCATCTCTCACAGTTGTTTGGCTGACCTGGGCACTCGTAGCATCACTGTATATGGCGTCCTTCTCTGTCATCTCTCACAGTTGTTTGGCTGAACTGGGCACTCGTGGCATCACTGTATATGGCGTCCTTCTCTGTCATCTCTCATTTGTTTGGCTGACCTGGGCACTTGTAGCATCACTGTATATGGCATTCTTGTCTGTCATCTCTCGGTTGTTTGGCTGACCTGGGCACTCGTAAACACCCAACTAGGATACGAGGAATCTCTCACAGTTGTTTGGCTGACCTGGGCACTCGTAGCATCACTGTATATGGCGTCCTTCTCTGTCACCTCTCACAGTTGTTTGCCTGACCTGGGTACTCGTAGCATCACTGTATATGGCGTCCTTCTCTGTCATCTCTCAGTTGTTTGGCTGACCTGGGCACTCGTAGCATCACTGTATAAGGCGTCCTTCTCTGTCATGTCTCACAGTTGTTTGGCTGATCTAGGGACTCGTAGAAACACTGTATATGGCGTCCCTCTCTGTCTTCTCTCACAGTTGTTTGGCTGACCTAGGCACTCGTAGCATCACTGTATATGGCGTCCTTCTCTGTCATCTCTCACAGTTGTTTGGCTGATCTAGGAACTCGTAGCATCACTGTATATGGCGTCCTTCTCTATCATCTCTCACAGTTGTTTGGCTGACCTGGGCACTCGTAGCATCACTGTATATGGCGTCCTTCTCTGTCATCTCTCTCAGTTGTTTGGCTGACCTGGGGACTAGTAGCATCACTGTATATGGCGTCCTTCTCTGTCATCTCTCACAGTTTTTTGGCTGACCTAGGCACTCGTAGCATCACTGTATATGGCGTCCTTCACTGTCATCTCTCACGGTTGTTTGGCTGACATGGGCACTCGTAACATCACTGTATATGGCGTCCTCCTCTGTCATCTCTCACAGTTGTTTGGCTGAACTGGGCACTCGTAGCATCACTGTATGTGGCGTTCTTCTCTGTCATCTCTAACAGTTGTTTGGCTGACCTGGGCACTCGTAACATCACAGTATATGGCGTCCTTCTCTATCTTCTCTAGCAGTTGTTTGGCTGACCTGGGCACTCGTAACATCACTGTAAATGGCGTCCTTCTCTGTCATCTCTCACATTTGTTTGGCTGACCTAGGCACTCGTAGCATCACTGTATATGGCGTCCTTCAGTGTCACCTCTCACAGTTGTTTGGCTGACCTGGGCACTCGTAGCATGACTGTATATGGCGTCCTTCTCTGTCATCTCTCACAGTTGTTTGGCTGACCTAGGCACTCGTAACATCACTGTATATGGCGTCCTTCTCTGTCATCTCTCAGATTTGTTTGGATGATCTAGGGACTCGTAGCATCACTGTATATGGCGTCCTTCTCTATCTTCTCTCACAGTTGTTTTGCTGACCTAGGCACTCGTAGCATCACTTTATATGGCGTCCTTCACTGTCATCTCTCACAGTTGTTTGGCTGACCTGGGCACTCGTAGCATCACTGTATATGGCGTCCTTCTCTGTTATCTCTCAGTTGTTTGGCTGACCTGGGCACTCGTGGCATCACTGTATATGGCGTTCTTCTCTGTCATCTCTCGTTTGTTTGGCTGACCTGGGCACTCGTAACATCACTGTATATGGCATTCTTGTCTGTCATCTCTCGGTTGTTTGGCTGACCTGGGCACTCGTAGCATAACTGTATGTGGCGTTCTTCTCTGTCATCTCTCACAGTTGTTTGGCTGACCTGGGCACTCGTAGCATCACAGTATGTGGCGTCCTTCTCTATCTTCTCTAACAATTGTTTGGCTGACCTGGGCACTCGTAACATCACTGTATATGGCGTCCTTCTCTGTCATCTCTCACAGTTGTTTGGCTGACCTAGGCACTCCTAGCATCACTGTATATGGCGTCCATCAGTGTCATCTCTCACAGTTGTTTGGCTGACCTGGGCACTCGTAGCATCACTGTATGTGGCGTCCTTCTCTGTCATCTCTCACAGTTGTATGGCTGACCTAGGCACTCGTAACATCACTGTATATGGCGTCTTTCACTGTCATCTCTCACAGTTGTTTGGCTGACCTGGGCACTCGTAGCATCACTGTATATGGCGTCCTTCTCTCTCATCTCTCACAGTTGTTTGGCTGATCTAGGGACTCGTAGCATCACTGTATATGGCGTCCTTCTCTATCATCTCTCACAGTTGTTTTGCTGAACTAGGCACTCGTAGCATCACTTTATATGGCGTCCTTCACTCTCATCTCTCACAGTTGTTTGGCTGACCTGGGCACTCGTAGCATCACTGTATATGACGTCCTTCTCTGTTATCTCTCAGTTGTTTGGCTGACCTGGGCACTCGTGGCATCACTGTATATGGCGTCTTTCTCTGTCATCTCTCATTTGTTTGGCTGACCTGGGCACTTGTAGCATCACTGTATATGGCATTCTTGTCTGTCATCTCTCGGTTGTTTGGCTGACCTGGGCACTCGTAAACACACAACTAGGAAACGAGGAATCTCTCACAATTGTTTGGCTGACCTGGGCACTCGTAGCATCACTGTATATGGCGTCCTTCTCTGTCACCTCTCACAGTTGTTTGCTTGATCTGGGCACTCGTAGCATCATTGTATATGGCTTCCTTCTCTGTCATCTCTCAGTTGTTTGGCAGACCTGGGCACTCGTACCATCACTGTATATGGCGTCCTTCTCTGTCATCTCTCACAGTTGTATGGCTGACCTAGGCATTCGTAGCATCACGGTATATGGCGTCCTTCTCTGTCATCTCTCAGTTGTTTGGCTGACCTGGGCACTCGTAGCATCACTGTATATGGCGTCCTTCTTTGTCATGTCTCACAGTTGTTTGGCTGATCTAGGGACTCGTAGCATCACTGTATACGGCGTCCTTCTCTGTCATGTCTCACAGTTGTTTGGCTGATCTAGGGACTCGTAGCATCACTGTATATGGCGTCCTTCTCTGTCATCTATCACAGTTGTTTGGCTGACCTAGGCACTCGTAACATGACAGTATATGGCGTCCTTCACTGACATCTCTCACAGTTGTTTGGCTGACCTGGGTACTCGTAGCATCACTGTATATTGCGTCCTTCTCTGTCATCTCTCACAGTTGTTTTGCTGACCTCGGCACTCGTAGCATCATTTTATATGGCGTCCTTCACTGTCATCTCTCACAGTTGTTTGGCTGACTTGGGCACTCGTAACATCACTGTATATGGCGTCCTTCTCTGTCATCTCTCATTTGTTTGGCTGACCTGGGCACTCGTAGCATCACTGTATATGGTATCCTTGTCTGTCATCTCTCGGTTTTTTGGCTGACCTGGGCACTCATAAACACACAAATATGAAACGAGGAATCTCTCACAGTTGTTTGGCTGACCTGGGCACTCGTAGCATCACTGTATATGGCTTCCTTCTCTGTCACCTCTCACCGTTGTTTGCCTGACCTGGGCACTCGTAGCATCACTGTATATGGCATCCTTCTCTCTCATCTCTCACCGTTGTTTGGCTGATCTAGGCGCTCGTAGCATCACTGTATGTGGCGTTCTTCTCTGTCATCTCTCACAGTTGTTTGGCTGACCTGGGGACTCGTAGCATCACTGTATGTGGCGTCCTTCTCTGTCATCTCTCACAGTTTTTTGGCTGACCTAGGCACTCGTAGCATCACTGTATATGGCGTCCTTCACTTTCATCTCTCACGGTTGTTTGGCTGACCTGGGCACTCGTAACATCACTGTATATGGCGTCCTTCTTTGTCATCTCTCACAGTTGTTTGGCTGAACTGGGCACTCGTAGCATCACTGTATGTGGCGTTCTTCTCTGTCATCTCTCACAGTTGTTTGGCTGACCTGGGCACTCGTAGCATCACAGTATGTGGCGTCCGTCTCTATCTTCTCTAACGATTGTTTGGCTGACCTGGGCACTCGTAACATCACTGTATATGGCGTCCTTCTCTGTCATCTCTCACAGTTGTATGGCTGACCTAGGCACTCGTAGCATCACTGTATATGGCGTCCTTCAGTGTCATCTCTCACAGTTGTTTGGCTGACCTGGGCCCTCGTAGCATCACTGTATATGGCGTCCTTCTCTGTTATCTCTCAGTTGTTTGGCTGACCTGGGCACTCGTGGCATCACTGTATATGGCGTCCTTCTCTGTCATCTCTCGGTTGTTTGGCTGACCTGGGCACTCGTAAACACCCAACTAAGAAACGAGGAATCTCTCACAGTTGTTTGGCTGACCTGGGCAATCGTAGCATCACTGTATATGGCGTCCTTCTCTGTCACCTCTCACAGTTGTTTGCCTGACCTGGGCACTCGTAGCATCACTGTATATGGCATCCTTCTCTGTCATCTCTCAGTTGTTTGGCTGAGCTAGGCACTCGTAGAATCACTGTATATGGCGTCCTTCTCTGTCATCTCTCACAGTTGTATGGCTGACCTAGACATTCGTAGCATCACTGTATATGGCGTCCTTCTCTGTCATCTCTCAGTTGTTTGGCTGACCTGGGCACTCGTAGCATCACTGTATACGGCGTCCTTCTCTGTCATGTCTCACAGTTGTTTGGCTGATCTAGGGACTCGTAGCAACACTGTATATGGCGTCCTTCTCTGTCTTCTCTCACAGTTGTTTGGCTGACCTAGGCTCTCGTAGCATCACTGTATATGGCGTCCTTCTCTATCATCTCTCACAGTTGTTTGGCTGACCTGCGCACTCGTAGCATCACTGTATATGGCGTCCTTCTCTGTCATCTATCACAGTTGTTTGGCTGACCTAGGCACTCGTAACATGACAGTATATGGCGTCCTTCACTGTCATCTCTCACAGTTGTTTGGCTGACCTGGGCACTCGTAGCATCACTGTATATGGCGTCCTTCTCTGTCATCTCTCACAGTTGTTTTGCTGACCTCGGCACTCGTAGCATCACTTTATATGGCGTCCTTCACTGTCATCTCTCACAGTTGTTTGGCTGACCTGGGCACTCGTAACATCACTGTATATGGCGTCCATCTCTGTCATCTCTCATTTGTTTGGCTGACCTGGGCACTCGTAGCATCACTGTATATGGTATCCTTGTCTGTCATCTCTCGGTTTTTTGGCTGACCTGGGCACTCGTAAACACACAACAATGAAACGAGGAATCTCTCACATTTGTTTGGCTGACCTGGGCACTCGTAGCATCACTGTATATGGCTTCCTTCTCTGTCACCTCTCACAGTTGTTTGCCTGACTTGGGCACTCGTAGCATCACTGTATATGGCATCCTTCTCTCTCATCTCTCACCGTTGTTTGGCTGATCTAGGCACTCGTAGCATCACTGTATGTGGCGTTCTTCTCTGTCATCTCTCACAGTTGTTTGGCTGACCTGGGGACTCGTAGCATCACTGTATGTGGCGTCCTTCTCTGTCATCTCTCACAGTTTTTTGGCTGACCTAGGCACTCGTAGCATCACTGTATATGGCGTCCTTCACTTTCATCTCTCACGGTTGATTGGCTGACCTGGGCACTCGTAACATCACTGTATATGGCGTCCTTCTTTGTCATCTCTCACAGTTGTTTGGCTGAACTGGGCACTCGTAGCATCACTGTATGTGGCGTTCTTCTCTGTCATCTCTCACAGTTGTTTGGCTGACCTGGGCACTCGTAGCATCACAGTATGTGGCGTCCGTCTCTATCTTCTTTAACAATTGTTTGGCTGACCTGGGCACTCGTAACATCACTGTATATGGCGTCCTTCTTTGTCATCTCTCACAGTTGTTTGGCTGAACTGGGCACTCGTAGCATCACTGTATGTGGTGTTCTTCTCTGTCATCTCTCACAGTTGTTTGGCTGACCTGGGCACTCGTAGCATCACAGTATGTGGCGTCCGTCTATATCTTCTCTAACAATTGTTTGGCTGACCTGGGCACTCGTAACATCACTGTATATGGCGTCCTTCAGTGTCATCTCTCACAGTTGTTTGGCTGACCTGGGCCCTCGTAGCATCACTGTATATGGCGTCCTTCTCTGTTATCTCTCAGTTGTTTGGCTGACCTGGGCACTCGTGGCATCACTGTATATGGCGTCCTTCTCTGTCATCTCTCGGTTGTTTGGCTGACCTGGGCACTCGTAACATCACTGTATATGGCGTCCTTCTCTGTCATCTCTCATTTGTTTGGCTGACCTGGGCACTTGTAGCATCACTGTATGTGGCATTCTTGTCTGTCATCTCTCGGTTGTTTGGCTGACCTGGGCACTCGTAAACACCCAACTAGGAAACGAGGAATCTCTCACAGTTGTTTGGCTGACCTAGGCACTCGTAGCATCACTGTATATGGCGTCCTTCACTGTCATCTCTCACGGTTGTTTGGCTGACCTGGGCACTCGTGGCATCACTGTATATGGCGTTCTTCTCTGTCATGTCTCACAGTTGTTTGGCTGATCTAGGGACTCGTAGCAACACTGTATATGGCGTCCTTCTCTGTCTTCTCTCACAGTTGTTTGGCTGACCTAGGCACTCGTAGCATCACTGTATATGGCGTCCTTCTCTGTCATCTCTCTCAGTTGTTTGGCTGACCTGGGGACTCGTAGCATCACTGTATATGGCGTCCTTCTCTGTCATCTCTCACAGTTTTTTGGCTGACCTAGGCACTCGTAGCATCACTGTATATGGCGTCCTTCTCTGTCATCTCTCACGGTTGTTTGGCTGACCTGGGCACTCGTAACATCACTGTATATGGCGTCCTCCTCTGTCATCTCTCACAGTTGTTTGGCTGAACTGGGCACTCGTAGCATCACTGTATGTGGCGTTCTTCTCTGTCATCTCTAACAGTTGTTTGGCTGACCTGGGCACTCGTAGCATCACAGTATATGGCGTCGTTCTATATCTTCTCTAACAGTTGTTTGGCTGACCTGGGCACTCGTAACATCACTGTATATGGCGTCCTTCTCTGTCATCTCTCACATTTGTTTGGTTGACCTAGGCACACGTAGCATCACTGTATATGGCGTCCTTCTCTGTCATCTCTCACAGTTGTTTGGCTGACCTAGGCACTCGTAACATCACTGTATATGGCGTCCTTCACTGTCATCTTTCACAGTTGTTTGGCTGACCTGGGCATTCGTAGCATCACTGTATATGGCGTCCTTCTCTGTCATCTCTCAGAGTTGTTTGGATGATCTAGGGACTCGTAGCATCACTGTATATGGCGTCCTTCTCTATCTTCTCTCACAGTGGTTTTGCTGACCTAGGCATTCGTAGCATCACTTTATATGGCGTCCTTCACTGTCATCTCTCACAGTTGTTTGGCTGACCTGGGCACTCGTAGCATCACTGTATATGGCGTCCTTCTCTGTTATCTCTCAGTTGTTTGGCTGACCTGGGCACTCGTGGCATCACTGTATATGGCGTCCTTCTCTGTCATCTCTCGTTTGTTTGGCTGACCTGGGCACTCGTAACATCACTGTATATGGCGTCCTTCTCTGTCATCTCTCATTTGTTGTGGCTGACCTGGGCACTTGTAGCATCACTGTATATGGCATTCTTGTCTGTCATCTCTCATTTGTTTGGCTGACCTGGGCACTTGTAGCATCACTGTATGTGGCATTCTTGTCTGTCATCTCTCGGTTGTTTGGCTGACCTGGGCACTCGTAGCATAACTGTATGTGGCGTTCTTCTCTGTCATCTCTCACAGTTGTTTGGCTGACCTGGGCACTCGTAGCATCACAGTATGTGGCGTCCTTCTCTATCTTCTCTAACAATTGTTTGGCTGACCTGGGCACTCGTAACATCACTGTATATGGCGTCCTTCTCTGTCATCTCTCACAGTTGTTTGGCTGACCTAGGCACTCGTAGCATCACTGTATATGGCGTCCTTCAGTGTCATCTCTCACAGTTGTTTGGCTGACCTGGGCACTCGTAGCATCACTGTATATGGCGTCCTTCTCTGTCATCTCTCACAGTTGTATGGCTGACCTAGGCACTCGTAACATCACTGTATATGGCGTCCTTCTCTGTCATCTCTCACAGTTGTTTGGCTGACCTGGGCACTCGTGGCATCACTGTATATGGCGTCCTTCTCTGTCATCTCTCATTTGTTTGGCTGACCTGGGCACTTGTAGCATCACTGTATATGGCATTCTTGTTTGTCATCTCTCGGTTGTTTGGCTGACCTGGGCACTCGTAAACACCCAACTAGGAAACGAGGAATCTCTCACAGTTGTTTGGCTGACCTGGGCACTCGTAGCATCACTGTATATGGCGTCCTTCTCTGTCACCTCTCACAGTTGTTTGCCTGACCTGGGCACTCGTAGCATCACTGTATATGGCTTCCTTCTCTGTCATCTCTCAGTTGTTTGGCTGACCTGGGCACTCGTAGAATCACTGTATATGGCGTCCTTCTCTGTCATCTCTCACAGTTGTATGGCTGACCTAGACATTCGTAGCATCACTGTATATGGCGTCCTTCTCTGTCATCTCTCAGTTGTTTGGCTGACCTGGGCACTCGTAGCATCACTGTATACGGCGTCCTTCTCTGTCATGTCTCACACTTGTTTGGCTGATCTAGGGACTCGTAGCAACACTGTATATGGCGTCCTTCTCTGTCTTCTCTCACAGTTGTTTGGCTGACCTAGGCACTCGTAGCATCACTGTATATGGCGTCCTTCTCTGTCATCTCTCACAGTTGTTTGGCTGATCTAGGAACTCGTAGCATCACTGTATATGGCGTCCTTCTCTATCATCTCTCACAGTTGTTTGGCTGACCTGGGCACTCGTAGCATCACTGTATATGGCGTCCTTCTCTGTCATCTCTCTCAGTTGTTTGGCTGACCTGGGGACTCGTAGCATCACTGTATATGGCGTCCTTCTCTGTCATCTCTCACAGTTTTTTGGCTGACCTAGGCACTCGTAGCATCACTGTATATGGCGTCCTTCACTGTCATCTCTCACGGTTGTTTGGCTGACCTGGGCACTCGTAACATCACTGTATATGGCGTCCTCCTCTGTCATCTCTCACAGTTGTTTGGCTGAACTGGGCACTCGTAGCATCACTGTATGTGGCGTTCTTCTCTGTCATCTCTAACAGTTGTTTGGCTGACCTGGGCACTCGTAACATCACAGTATATGGCGTCCTTCTCTATCTTCTCTAGCAGTTGTTTGGCTGACCTGGGCACTCGTAACATCACTGTAAATGGCGTCCTTCTCTGTCATCTCTCACATTTGTTTGGCTGACCTAGGCACTCGTAGCATCACTGTATATGGCGTCCTTCAGTGTCACCTCTCACAGTTGTTTGGCTGACCTGGGCACTCGTAGCATGACTGTATATGGCGTCCTTCTCTGTCATCTCTCACAGTTGTTTGGCTGACCTAGGCACTCGTAACATCACTGTATATTGCGTCCTTCTCTGTCATCTCTCAGATTTGTTTGGATGATCTAGGGACTCGTAGCATCACTGTATATGGCGTCCTTCTCTATCTTCTCTCACAGTTGTTTTGCTGACCTAGGCACTCGTAGCATCACTTTATATGGCGTCCTTCACTGTCATCTCTCACAGTTGTTTGGCTGACCTGGGCTCTCGTAGCATCACTGTATATGGCGTCCTTCTCTGTTATCTCTCAGTTGTTTGGCTGACCTGGGCACTCGTGGCATCACTGTATATGGCGTCCTTCTCTGTCATCTCTCGTTTGTTTGGCTGACCTGGGCACTCGTAACATCACTGTATATGGCATTCTTGTCTGTGATCTCTCGGTTGTTTGGCTGACCTGGGCACTCGTAGCATAACTGTATGTGGCGTTCTTCTCTGTCATCTCTCACAGTTGTTTGGCTGACCTGGGCACTCGTAGCATCACAGTATGTGGCGTCCTTCTCTATCTTCTCTAACAATTGTTTGGCTGACCTGGGCACTCGTAACATCACTGTATATGGCGTCCTTCTCTGTCATCTCTCACAGTTGTTTGGCTGACCTAGGCACTCGTAGCATCACTGTATATGGCGTCCTTCAGTGTCATCTCTCACAGTTGTTTGGCTGACCTGGGCACTCGTAGCATCACTGTATGTGGCGTCCTTCTCTGTCATCTCTCACAGTTGTATGGCTGACCTAGGCACTCGTAACATCACTGTATATGGCGTCCTTCACTGTCATCTCTCACAGTTGTTTGGCTGACCTGGGCACTCGTAGCATCACTGTATATGGCGTCCTTCTCTCTCATCTCTCACAGTTGTTTGGCTGATCTAGGGCTCGTAGCATCACTGTATATGGCGTCCTTCTCTGTCATCTCTCACGGTTGTTTGGCTGATCTGGGCACTCGTAACATCACTGTATATAGCGTCCTTCTCTATCATCTCTCACAGTTGTTTTGCTGAACTAGGCACTCGTAGCATCACTTTATATGGCGTCCTTCACTGTCATCTCTCACAGTTGTTTGGCTGACCTGGGCACTCGTAGCATCACTGTATATGGCGTCCTTCTCTGTTATCTCTCAGTTGTTTCGCTGACCTGGGCACTCGTGGCATCACTGTATATGGCGTCCTTCTCTGTCATCTCTCATTTGTTTGGCTGACCTGGGCACTTTTAGCATCACTGTATATGGCATTCTTGTCTGTCATCTCTCGGTTGTTTGGCTGACCTGGGCACACGTAAACACACAACTAGGAAACGAGGAATCTCTCACAATTGTTTGGCTGACCTGGGCACTCGTAGCATCACTGTATATGGCGTCCTTCTCTGTCACCTCTCACAGTTGTTTGCTTGATCTGGGCACTCGTAGCATCATTGTATATGGCTTCCTTCTCTGTCATCTCTCAGTTGTTTGGCAGACCTGGGCACTCGTACCATCACTGTATATGGCGTCCTTCTGTGTCATCTCTCACAGTTGTATGGCTGACCTAGGCATTCGTAGCATCACGGTATATGGCGTCCTTCTCTGTCATCTCTCAGTTGTTTGGCTGACCTGGGCACTCGTAGCATCACTGTATATGGCGTCCTTCTTTGTCATGTCTCACAGTTGTTTGGCTGATCTAGGGACTCGTAGCATCACTGTATATGGCGTCCTTCTCTGTCACCTCTCACAGTTGTTTGCTTGACCTGGGCACTCGCAGCATCACTGTATATGGCGTCCTTCTCTGTCACCTCTCACAGTTGTTTGCTTGACCTGGGCACTCGTAGCATCATTGTATATGGCTTCCTTCTCTGTCATCTCTCAGTTGTTTGGCAGACCTGGGCACTCGTAGCATCACTGTATATGGCGTCCTTCTCTGTCATCTCTCACAGTTGTATGGCTGACCTAGGCATTCGTAGCACCACTGTATATGGCGTCCTTCTCTGTCATCTCTCAGTTGTTTGGCTGACCTGGGCACTCGTAGCATCACTGTATATGGCGTCCTTCTTTGTCATCTCTCACAGTTGTTTGGCTGATCTAGGGACTCGTAGCATCACTGTATATGGCGTCCTTCTCTGTCATCTCTCACAGTTGTTTGGGTGATCTAGGGACTCGTAGCAACACTGTATATGGCGTCCTTCTTTGTCATCTCTCACAGTTGTTTGGCTGATCTAGGGACTCGTAGCATCACTGTATATGGCGTCCTTCTCTGTCATCTCTCACAGTTGTTTGGGTGATCTAGGGACTCGTAGCAACACTGTATATGGCGTCCTTCTCTGTCATCTCTCACAGTTGTTTGGCTGACCTAGGCACTCGTAGCATCACTGTATATGTCGTCCTTCTCTGTCATCTCTCACAGTTGTTTGGCTGATCTAGGAACTCGTAGCATCACTGTATATGGCGTCCTTCTCTGTCATCTCTCTCAGTTGTTTGGCTGACCTGGTGACTCGTAGCATCACTGTATATGGCGTCCTTCTCTGTCATCTCTCACAGTTGTATGGCTGACCTAGGCATTCGTAGCATCACGGTATATGGCGTCCTTCTCTGTCATCTCTCAGTTGTTTGGCTGACCTGGGCACTCGTAGCATCACTGTATATGGCGTCCTTCTTTGTCATGTCTCACAGTTGTTTGGCTGATCTAGGGACTCGTAGCATCACTGTATATGGCGTCCTTCTCTGTCATCTCTCACAGTTGTTTGGGTGATCTAGGGACTCGTAGCAACACTGTATATGGCGTCCTTCTCTGTCACCTCTCACAGTTGTTTGCTTGACCTGGGCACTCGCAGCATCACTGTATATGGCGTCCTTCTCTGTCACCTCTCACAGTTGTTTGCTTGACCTGGGCACTCGTAGCATCATTGTATATGGCTTCCTTCTCTGTCATCTCTCAGTTGTTTGGCAGACCTGGGCACTCGTAGCAACACTGTATATGGCGTCCTTCTCTGTCATCTCTCACAGTTGTTTGGCTGACCTAGGCACTCGTAGCATCACTGTATATGTCGTCCTTCTCTGTCATCTCTCACAGTTGTTTGGCTGATCTAGGAACTCGTAGCATCACTGTATATGGCGTCCTTCTCTGTCATCTCTCTCAGTTGTTTGGCTGACCTGGTGACTCGTAGCATCACTGTATATGGCGTCCTTCTCTGTCATCTCACAGTTTTTTGGCTGACCTAGGCACTCGTACCATCACTGTATATGGCGTCCTTCACTGTCATCTCTCACAGTTGTTTGTCTGACCTGGGCACTCGTAGCATCACTGTATATGGCGTCCTTCTCTGTCATCTCTCACAGTTGTTTGTCTGACCTAGGCACTCGTAACATCACTGTATATGGCGTCCTTCACTGTTATCTCTCACAGTTGTTTGGCTGACCTGGGCACTCGTAGCATCACTGTATATGGCGTCCTTCTCTGTCAACTCTCACAGTTGTTTGCCTGACCTGGGCACTCGTAGCATCACTGTATATGGCTTCCTTCTCTGTCATCTCCCACGGTTGTTTGGCTGACCTGGGCACTCGTAACATCACTGTATATAGCGTCCTTCTCTCTCAACTCTCACAGTTGTTTGGCTGACCTAGGCATTCGTAGCATCACTGTATATGGCGTCCTTCACTGTCATCTCTCACAGTTGTTTGTCTGACCTGGGCACTCGCAGCATCACTGTATATGGCGTCCTTCTCTGTCATCTCTCACATATGTTTGGCTGACCTAGGCACACGTAACATCACTGTATATGGCGTCCTTCACTGTCATCTCTCACAGTTGTTTGGCTGAACTGGGCACTCTTAACATCACTGTATGTGGCGTTCTTCTCTGTCATCCCCTAGATTCGCAGGGGGGATTCACAGAGAAGCCTGAAACTGGAGGCATAGATAAAGACAGCAGAAAAAAATCGGCAAAGAACAGCCTGGAAAACTGTTTTGAATCAGGATATAAATGCATTTGTTTAAATGCAAGGAGCATAGTAAACAAAAGAAGTGAACTAAACATTATGGTAGAAGATATTGACCCTCACATAATAGGTATAACCGAATCGTGGGCCACCACTGATATATCAGATGCCGAATTGGGACTAACAGGATATGTAATGTTTAGGAAAGATAGAATAGGAAGAAAGGGAGGTGGAGTTATTTTATATATTAAAGGATCTATCCAGGCTTATGAAATAAAATTAGAAAGAGAAGCAGATTGCGAAGAAGCTGTTTGGTGCAACATAGTTACAGGAAACTCAACGTTAACAGTTGGGTTAGTTTATCGAAGTCCAAAACATAAGCATAGAAGAGAATGAAAAAATACAAAACGCTATAAGGGAAGTAAGCAAACGGAACTGTATTATTATGGGGGACTTTAACCATGGGCATATACAATGGAAATCTCTACAGAGTATGGGGAGTGAGGACCACAAGTTTTTAGTTTTAGTACAAGATAGTTTCCTTTCTCAACATGTGCTTGAACCAACCAGGGGAGAGAATGTGTTAGACTTAGTTTTGTCCTCACAGAAAGAATTAGTTGACAATGTCAAGATATGTGAGCCACTGGGGAGTAGTGATCACAACCAGATACATTTTACCATCAAAGTAAAATCAGAAAGGAATAGTAAAAAGCAGTATAGGAGAAATTTCCACAAAGGAAGGTATAAGGACATGAGGAAATATTTAGCAAAGATAGACTGGAATAACACACTGAAGAATAAGACAGCATCCGAATGCAGGAATATCTTAAATAGTGAAATTAAGTGCATAGTCGATAAATTTGTACCTTTCAAAAAACAAGGGAAACGGTCTAAAAAGAAACACTTATCGAAAGAAGGCATTAGAAAAATTAAGTATAAACAAATGATTTGGAAGTCATATAGATGTACTGGAAATGATGAAGACTACAACATTTATAAAGAAGCACTTAATCAAGCTACAGCTGAAATTAGAAATTCAAAGAGAAGCTATGAAAAAAAATTAGCTAGTAATATAAAACATGAGAGTAAGAGTTTTTATGCGTATATTCGAAGCAAACAGAAAGTTCAGGATAAGGTCGGTCCTCTAGAAGATAGTGCTGGAAATACAATATCAGAGGGATTCTAAATGGCAGAAGACCTGAATGAGTATTTTAGTTCAGTGTTTACCAGGGAAGATATTAGTTCACTGCCAGTACCAGAGGCTAAGTTCAAGGGGGCAGATTCAGACTATTTAGGAC
>JAHLWY010006300.1:0-29196 GCA_020002185.1 Paraescarpia echinospica | reverse complement strand
AGAGAAGAACGCTCCATACAGTGATGCTACGAGTGCCCAGTTCAGCCAAACAACTGTGAGAGATGACAGAGAAGGACGCCATATACAGTGATGTTACGAGTGCCCAGGTCAGCCAAACAACCGTGAGAGATGAAAGTGAAGGACGCCATATACAGTGATGCTACGAGTGCCTAGGTCAGCCAAAAAACTGTGAGAGATGACAGAGAAGGACGCCACATACAGTGATGCTACGAGTCCCCAGGTCAGCCAAACAACTGTGAGAGATGACAGAGAAGAACGCCACATACAGTGATGCTACGAGCGCCTAGATCAGCCAAACAACGGTGAGAGATGAGAGAGAAGGATGCCATATACAGTGATGCTACGAGTGCCCAGGTCAGGCAAACAACGGTGAGAGGTGACAGAGAAGGAAGCCATATACAGTGATGCTACGAGTGCCCAGGTCAGCCAAACAACTGTGAGAGATTCCTCGTTTCATAGTTGTGTGTTTATGAGTGCCCAGGTCAGCCAAAAAACCGAGAGATGACAGACAAGGATACTATATACAGTGATGCTACGAGTGCCCAGGTCAGCCAAACAAATGAGAGATGACAGAGAAGGACGCCATATACAGTGATGTTACGAGTGCCCAAGTCAGCCAAACAACTGTGAGAGATGACAGTGAAGGACGCCTTATAAAATGATGCTACGAGTGCCGAGATCAGCAAAACAACTGTGAGAGATGACAGAGAAGGACGCAATATACAGTGATGCTACGAGTGCCCAGGTCAGCCAAACAACTGTGAGAGATGACAGTGAAGGACGCCATATACTGTCATGTTACGAGTGCCTATGTCAGCCAAACAACTGTGATAGATGACAGAGAAGGCCGCCATATACAGTGATGCTACGAGTGCCCAGGTCAGCCAAACAACTGTGAGAGACGATAGAGAAGGACGCCATATACAGTGTTGCTACGAGTCCCTAGATCAGCCAAACAACTGTGAGACATGACAGAGAAGGACGCCGTATACAGTGATGCTACGAGTGCCCAGGTCAGCCAAACAACTGAGAGATGACAGAGAAGGACGCCATATACAGTGATGCTACGAATGTCTAGGTCAGCCATACAACTGTGAGAGATGACAGAGAAGGACGCCATATACAGTGATTCTACGAGTTCCCAGGTCAGCCAAACAACTGAGAGATGACAGAGAAGGATGCCATATACAGTGATGCTACGAGTGCCCAGGTCAGGCAAATAACGGTGAGAGGTGTCAGAGAAGGACGCCATATACAGTGATGCTACGAGTGCCCAGGTCAGCTAAACAACTGTGAGAGATTCCTCGTTTCCTAGTTGGGTGTTTACGAATGCCCAGGTCAGCCAAACAACCGAGAGATGACAGACAAGAATGCCACATACAGTGATGCTACAAGTGCCCAGGTCAGCCAAACAAATGAGAGATGACAGACAAGAATGCCATATACAGTGATGCTACAAGTGCCAAGGTCAGCCAAACAAATGAGAGATGAGAGAGAAGGACGCCATATACAGTGATGTTACGAGTGCACAGGTCAGCCAAACAAACGAGAGATGACAGAGAAGGACGCCATATACAGTGATGCCACGAGTGCCCAGGTCAGCCAAACAACTGAGAGATAACAGAGAAGGACGCCATATACAGTGATGCTACGAGTGCCCAGGTCAGCCAAACAACTGTGAGAGATGACAGTGAAGGACGCCATATAAAGTGATGCTACGAATGCCTAGGTCAGCAAAACCACTGTGAGAGAAGATAGAGAAGGACGCCATATACAGTGATGCTACGAGTCCCTAGATCATCCAAACAACTCTGAGAGATGACAGAGAAGGACGCCATATACAGTGATGCTACGAATGCCCAGGTCAGCCAAACAACTGTGAAAGATGACAGTGAAGGACGCCATATACAGTGATGTTACGAGTGCCTAGGTCAGCCAAACAACTGTGAGAGAGGACAGAGAAGGACGCCATATACAGTGATGCTACGAGTGCCCAGGTCAGCCAAACAACTGTGAGAGATGACACTGAAGGACGCCATATACAGTGATGCTACGAGTGCCTAGGTCAGCCAAACAACTGAGAGATGACAGAGAAGGATGCCATATACAGTGATGCTACGAGTGCCCAGGTCAGGCAAATAACGGTGAGAGGTGACAGAGAAGGACGCCATATACAGTGATGCTACGAGTGCCCAGGTCAGCCAAACAACTGTGAGAGATTCCTCGTTTCCTAGTTGGGTGTTTACGAATGCCCAGGTCAGCCAAACAACCGAGAGATGACAGACAAGAATGCCACATACAGTGATGCTACAAGTGCCCAGGTCAGCCAAACAAATGAGAGATGAGAGAGAAGGACGCCATATACAGTGATGTTACGAGTGCACAGGTCAGCCAAACAAACGAGAGATGACAGAGAAGGACGCCATATACAGTGATGCCACGAGTGCCCAGGTCAGCCAAACAACTGAGAGATAACAGAGAAGGACGCCATATACAGTGATGCTACGAGTGCCCAGGTCAGCCAAACAACTGTGAGAGATGACAGTGAAGGACGCCATATAAAGTGATGCTACGAGTGCCTAGGTCAGCTAAACCACTGTGAGAGAAGATAGAGAAGGACGCCATATACAGTGATGCTACGAGTCCCTAGATCATCCAAACAACTCTGAGAGATGACAGAGAAGGACGCCATATACAGTGATGCTACGAATGCCCAGGTCAGCCAAACAACTGTGAAAGATGACAGTGAAGGACGCCATATACAGTGATGTTACGAGTGCCTAGGTCAGCCAAACAACTGTGAGAGATGACAGAGAAGGACGCCATATACAGTGATGCTACGAGTGCCCAGGTCAGCCAAACAACTGTGAGAGATGACACTGAAGGACGCCATATACAGTGATGCTACGAGTGCCTAGGTCAACCAAACAAATGTGAGAGATGACAGAGATGGACGCCATATACAGTGATGTTACGAGTGCCCAGGTCAGCCAAACAACTGTTAGAGAAGATAGAGAAGGACGCCATATACTGTGATGCTACGAGTGCCCAGGTCAGCCAAACAACTGTTAGAGATGACAGAGAAGAACGCCACATACAGTGATGCTACGAGTGCCCAGTTCAGCCAAACAACTGTGAGAGATGACAGAGGAGGACGCCATATACAGTGATGTTACGAGTGCCCAGGTCAGCCAAACAACCGTGAGAGATGACAGTGAAGGACGCCATATACAGTGATGCTACGAGTGCCTAGGTCAGCCAAAAAACTGTGAGAGATGACAGAGAAGGACGCCATATACAGTGATGCTACGAGTCCCCAGGTCAGCCAAACAACTGAGAGAGATGACAGAGAAGGACGCCATATACAGTGATGCTACGAGTGCCTAGGTCAGCCAAACAACTGTGAGAGAAGACAGAGAAGGTCGCCATATACAGTGTTGCTACGAGTCCCTAGATCAGCCAAACAACAGTGAGACATGACAGAGAAGAACGCCATATACAGTGATGCCACGAGTGCCCAGGTCAGCCAAACAACCGTGAGAGATGACAGTGAAGGACGCCATATACAGTGATGCTACGAGTGCCTAGGTCAGCCAAACAACTGTGAGAGATTCCTCGTTTCCTAGTTGGGTGTTTACGAGTGCCCATGTCAGCCAAACAACCGAGAGATGACAGACAAGAATGCCATATACAGTGATGCTACAAGTGCCCAGGTCAGCCAAACAAATGAGAGATGACAGAGAAGGACGCCATATACAGTGATGTTACGAGTGCCCAGGTCAGCCAAACAACCGAGAGATGACAGAGAAGGACGCCATATACAGTGATGCCACCAGTGCCCAGGTCAGCCAAACAACTGAGAGATAACAGAGAAGGACGCCATATACAGTGATGCTACGAGGGCCCAGGTCAGCCAAACAACTGTGAGAGATGACACTGAAGGACGCCATATACAGTGATGCTACGAGTGCCTAGGTCAGCCAAACAACTGTGAGAGATGACAGAGAAGGACGCCATATACAGTGATGTTACGAGTGCCCAGGTCAGCCAAACAATTGTTAGAGAAGATAGAGACGGACGCCACATACTGTGATGCTACGAGTGCCCAGGTCAGCCAAACAACTGTGAGAGATGTCAGAGAAGAACGCCACATACAGTGATGCTACGAGTGCCCAGTTCTGCCAAACAACAGTGAGAGATGACAAAGAAGGACGCCATATACAGTGATGTTACGAGTGCCCAGGTCAGCCAAACAACCGTGAGAGATGAAAGTGAAGGACGCCATATACAGTGATGCTACGAGTGCCTATGTCAGCCAAAAAACTGTGAGAGATGACAGAGAAGGACGCCACATACAGTGATGCTACGAGTCCCCAGGTCAGCCAAACAACTGTGAGAGATGACAGAGAAGAACGCCACATACAGTGATGCTACGAGTGCCTAGATCAGCCAAACAACGGTGAGAGATGAGAGAGAAGGATGCCATATACAGTGATGCTACGAGTGCCCAAGTCAGGCAAACAACTGTGAGAGGTGACAGAGAAGGAAGCCATATACAGTGATGCTACGAGTGCCCAGGTCAGCCAAACAACTGTGAGAGATTCCTCGTTTCATAGTTGTGTGTTTATGAGTGCCCAGGTCAGCCAAAAAACCGAGAGATGACAGACAAGGATACCATATACAGTGATGCTACGAGTGCCCAGGTCAGCCAAACAAATGAGAGATGACAGAGAAGGACGCCATATACAGTGATGTTACGAGTGCCCAGGTCAGCCAAACAACTGTGAGAGATGACAGTGTAGGACGCCATATAAAGTGATGCTACGAGTGCCGAGGTCAGCAAAACAACTGGGAGAGATGACAGAGAAGGACGCCATATACAGTGATGCCTCGAGTGCCCAGGTCAGCCAAACAACTGTGAGAGATGACAGTGAAGGACGCCATATACTGTCATGTTACGAGTGCCTAGGTCAGCCAAACAACTGTGATAGATGACAGAGAAGGACGCCATATACAGTGATGCTACGAGTGCGCAGGTCAGCCAAACAACTGTGAGAGATGATAGAGAAGGACGCCATATACAGTGATGCTACGAGAGCCTAGGTCAGCCAAACAACTGTGAGAGAAGACAGAGAAGGACGCCATATACAGTGTTGCTACGAGTCCCTAGATCAGCCAAACAACTGTGAGACATGACAGAGAAGGACGCCGTATACAGTGATGCTACGAGTGCCCAGGTCAGCCAAACAACTGAGAGATGACAGAGAAGGACGCCATATACAGTGATGCTACGAATGTCTAGATCAGCCATACAACTGTGAGAGATGACAGAGAAGGACGCCATATACAGTGATTCTACGAGTGCCTAGGTCAGCCAAACAACTGAGAGATGACAGAGAAGGATGCCATATACAGTGATGCTACGAGTGCCCAGGTCAGGCAAACAACTGTGAGAGGTGACAGAGAAGGACGCCATATACAGTGATGCTACGAGTGCCCAGGTCAGCCAAACAACTGTGAGAGATTCCTCGTTTCCTAGTTGGGTGTTTACGAGTGCCCAGGTCAGCCAAACAACCGAGAGATGACATACAAGAATGCCATATACAGTGATGCTACAAGTGCCCAGGTCAGCCAAACAAATGAGAGATGACAGAGAAGGACGCCATATACAGTGATGTTACGAGTGCCCAGGTCAGCCAAACAACCGAGAGATGACAGAGAAGGACGCCATATTCAGTGATGCCACGAGTGCCCAGGTCAGCCAAACAACTGAGAGATAACAAAGGACGCCATATACAGTGATGCTACGAGGGCCCAGGTCAGCCAAACAACTGTGAGAGATGACACTGTAGGACGCCATATACAGTGATGCTACGAGTGCCTAGGTCAGCCAAACAACTGTGAGAGATGACAGAGAAGGACGCCATATACAGTGATGTTACGAGTGCCCAGGTCAGCCAAACAATTGTTAGAGAAGATAGAGACGGACGCCACATACTGTGATGCTACGAGTGCCCAGGTCAGCCAAACAACTGTGAGAGATGACAGAGAAGAACGCCACATACAGTGATGCTACGAGTGCCCAGTTCAGCCAAACAACTGTGAGAGATGACAAAGAAGGACGCCATATACAGTGATGTTACGAGTGCCCAGGTCAGCCAAACAACCGTGAGAGATGAAAGTGAAGGACGCCATATACAGTGATGCTACGAGTGCCTAGGTCAGCCAAAAAACTGTGAGAGATGACAGAGAAGGACGCCACATACAGTGATGCTACGAGTCCCCAGGTCAGCCAAACAACTGTGAGAGATGACAGAGAAGAACGCCACATACAGTGATGCTACGAGCGCCTAGATCAGCCAAACAACGGTGAGAGATGAGAGAGAAGGATGCCATATACAGTGATGCTACGAGTGCCCAGGTCAGGCAAACAACGGTGAGAGGTGACAGAGAAGGAAGCCATATACAGTGATGCTACGAGTGCCCAGGTCAGCCAAACAACTGTGAGAGATTCCTCGTTTCATAGTTGTGTGTTTATGAGTGCCCAGGTCAGCCAAAAAACCGAGAGATGACAGACAAGGATACCATATACAGTGATGCTACGAGTGCCCAGGTCAGCCAAACAAATGAGAGATGACAGAGAAGGACGCATATACAGTGATGTTACGAGTGCCCAAGTCAGCCAAACAACTGTGAGAGATGACAGTGAAGGACGCCTTATAAAATGATGCTACGAGTGCCGAGATCAGCAAAACAACTGTGAGAGATGACAGAGAAGGACGCAATATACAGTGATGCTACGAGTGCCCAGGTCAGCCAAACAACTGTGAGAGATGACAGTGAAGGACGCCATATACTGTCATGTTACGAGTGCCTAGGTCAGCCAAACAACTGTGATAGATGACAGAGAAGGACGCCATATACAGTGATGCTACGAGTGCCCAGGTCAGCCAAACAACTGTGAGAGACGATAGAGAAGGACGCCATATACAGTGATGCTACGAGTGCCTAGGTCAGCCAAACAACTGTGAGAGAAGACAGAGAAGGACGCCATATATAGTGTTGCTACGAGTCCCTAGATCAGCCAAACAACTGTGAGACATGACAGAGAAGGACGCCGTATACAGTGATGCTACGAGTGCCCAGGTCAGCCAAACAACTGAGAGATGACAGAGAAGGACGCCATATACAGTGATGCTACGAATGTCTAGGTCAGCCATACAACTGTGAGAGATGACAGAGAAGGACGCCATATACAGTGATTCTACGAGTTCCCAGGTCAGCCAAACAACTGAGAGATGACAGAGAAGGATGCCATATACAGTGATGCTACGAGTGCCCAGGTCAGGCAAACAACGGTGAGAGGTGACAGAGAAGGACGCCATATACAGTGATGCTACGAGTGCCCAGGTCAGCCAAACAACTGTGAGAGATTCCTCGTTTCCTAGTTTGGTGTTTACGAGTGCCCAGGTCAGCCAAACAACCGAGAGATGACAGACAAGAATGCCACATACAGTGATGCTACAAGTGCCCAGGTCAGCCAAACAAATGAGAGATGACAGACAAGAATGCCATATACAGTGATGCTACAAGTGCCAAGGTCAGCCAAACAAATGAGAGATGAGAGAGAAGGACGCCATATACAGTGATGTTACGAGTGCACAGGTCAGCCAAACAAACGAGAGATGACAGAGAAGGACGCCATATACAGTGATGCCACGAGTGCCCAGGTCAGCCAAACAACTGAGAGATAACAGAGAAGGACGCCATATACAGTGATGCTACGAGTGCCCAGGTCAGCCAAACAACTGTGAGAGATGACAGTGAAGGACGCCATATAAAGTGATGCTACGAGTGCCTAGGTCAGCAAAACCACTGTGAGAGAAGATAGAGAAGGACGCCATATACAGTGATGCTACGAGTCCCTAGATCATCCAAACAACTCTGAGAGATGACAGAGAAGGACGCCATATACAGTGATGCTACGAATGCCCAGGTCAGCCAAACAACTGTGAAAGATGACAGTGAAGGACGCCATATACAGTGATGTTACGAGTGCCTAGGTCAGCCAAACAACTGTGAGAGATGACAGTGAAGGACGCCATATACAGTGATGCTACGAGTGCCCAGGTCAGCCAAACAACTGTTAGAGAAGATAGAGAAGGACGCCATATACTGTGATGCTACGAGTGCCCAGGTCAGCCAAACAACTGTTAGAGATGACAGAGAAGAACGCCACATACAGTGATGCTACGAGTGGCCAGTTCAGCCAAACAACTGTGAGAGATGACAAAGGAGGACGCCATATACAGTGATGTTACGAGTGCCCAGGTCAGCCAAACAACCGTGAGAGATGACAGTGAAGGACGCCATATACAGTGATGCTACGAGTGCCTAGGTCAGCCAAAAAACTGTGAGAGATGACAGAGAAGGACGCCATATACAGTGATGCTACGAGTCCCCAGGTCAGCCAAACAATTGAGAGAGATGAGAGAAGAACGCCATATACAGTGATGCAACGAGTGCCCAGGTCAGCCAAACAACTGTGAGAGATGACAGAGAAGGACTCCATATAAAGTGTTGCCAAGAGTGCGTAGTTCAGCAAAACAACTGTGAGATGATAGAGAAGGACGCCATATACATTGATGCTTCGAGTCCCAAGATCAGCCAAACAACTGTGAGAGATGACAGAGAAGGACGCCTTATACAGTTATGCTACGAGTGCCCAGGTCAGCCAAACAACTGTGAGAGATGACAGTGAAGGACGCCATATACAGTGATGCTACGAGAGCCCAGGTCAGCCAAACAACTGTGAGAGATGACACTGAAGGACGCCGTATACAGTGATGCTACGAGTGCCTAGGTCAGCCAAACAACTGTGAGAGATGACGGAGAAGGACGCCATATACAGTGATGTTACGAGTGCCCAGGTCAGCCAAACAATTGTTAGAGAAGATAGTGAAGGACGCCACATACTGTGATGCTACGAGTGCCCAGGTCAGCCAAACAACTGTGAGAGATGACAGAGAAGAACGCCACATACAGTTATGCTACGAGTGCCCAGGTCAGCCAAACAACCGAGAGATGACAGACAAGAATGCCACATACAGTGATGCTACAAGTGCCCAGGTCAGCCAAACAAATGAGAGATGACAGAGAAGGACGCCATATACAGTGATTGTACGAGTGCCCAGGTCAGCCAAACAAACGAGAGATGACAGAGAAGGACGCCATATACAGTGATGCCACGAGAGCCCAGGTCAGCCAAACAACTGAGAGATAACAGAGAAGGACGCCATATACAGTGATGCTACGAGTGCCCAGGTCAGCCAAACAACTGTGAGAGATGACAGTGAAGGACGCCATATAAAGTGATGCTACGAGTGCCTAGGTCAGCTAAACCACTGTGAGAGAAGATAGAGAAGGACGCCATATACAGTGATGCTACGAGTCCCTAGATCATCCAAACAACTCTGAGAGATGACAGAGAAGGACGCCATATACAGTGATGCTACGAATGCCCAGGTCAGCCAAACAACTGTGAAAGATGACAGTGAAGGACGCCATATACAGTGATGTTACGAGTGCCTAGGTCAGCCAAACAACTGTGAGAGATGACAGAGAAGGACGCCATATACAGTGATGCTACGAGTGCCCAGGTCAGCCAAACAACTGTGAGAGATGACACTGAAGGACGCCATATACAGTGATGCTACGAGTGCCTAGGTCAACCAAACAAATGTGAGAGATGACAGAGAAGGACGCCATATACAGTGATGTTACGAGTGCCCAGGTCAGCCAAACAACTGTTAGAGAAGATAGAGAAGGACGCCATATACTGTGATGCTACGAGTGCCCAGGTCAGCCAAACAACTGTTAGAGATGACAGAGAAGAACGCCACATACAGTGATGCTACGAGTGCCCAGTTCAGCCATACAACTGTGAGAGATGACACAGAAGGAGGCCATATACAGTGATGTTACGAGTGCCCAGGTCAGCCAAACAACCGTGAGAGATGAAAGTGAAGGACGCCATATACAGTGATGCTACGAGTGCCTAGGTCAGCCAAAAAACTGTGAGAGATGACAGAGAAGGACGCCACATACTGTGATGCTACGAGTCCCCAGGTCAGCCAAACAACTGTGAGAGATGACAGAGAAGAACGCCACATACAGTGATGCTACGAGTGCCTAGATCAGCCAAACAACGGTGAGAGATGAGAGAGAAGGATGCCATATACAGTGATGCTACGAGTGCCCAGGTCAGGCAAACAACTGTGAGAGGTGACAGAGAAGGAAGCCATATACAGTGATGCTACGAGTGCCCAGGTCAGCCAAACAACTGTGAGAGATTCCTCGTTTCATAGTTGTGTGTTTATGAGTGCCCAGGTCAGCCAAAAAAACGAGAGATGACAGACAAGGATACCATATACAGTGATGCTACGAGTGCCCAGGTCAGCCAAACAAATGAGAGATGACAGAGATGGACGCCATATACAGTGATGTTACGAGTGCCCAAGTCAGCCAAACAACTGTGAAAGATGACAGTGAAGGACGCCATATAAAGTGATGCTACGAGTGCCGAGGTCAGCAAAACAACTGTGAGAGATGACAGAGAAGGACGCCATATACAGTGATGCTACGAGTGCCCAGGTCAGCCAAACAACTGTGAGAGATGACAGTGAAGGACGCCATATACTGTCATGTTACGAGTGCCTAGGTCAGCCAAACAACTGTGATAGATGACAGAGAAGGACGCCATATACAGTGATGCTACGAGTGCCCAGGTCAGCCAAACAACTGTGAGAGATGATAGAGAAGGACGCCATATACAGTGATGCTACGAGTGCCTAGGTCAGCCAAACAACTGTGAGAGAAGACAGAGAAGGACGCCATATACAGTGTTGCTACGAGTCCCTAGATCAGCCAAACAACTGTGAGACATGACAGAGAAGGACGCCGTATACAGTGATGCTACGAGTGCCCAGGTCAGCCAAACAACTGAGAGATGACAGAGAAGGACGCCATATACAGTGATGCTACGAATGTCTAGGTCATCCATACAACTGTGAGAGATGACAGAGAAGGACGCCATATACAGTGATTCTACGAGTGCCCAGGTCAGCCAAACAACTGAGAGATGACAGAGAAGGATGCCATATACAGTGATGCTACGAGTGCCCAGGTCAGGCAAACAACGGTGAGAGGTGACAGAGAAGGACGCCATATACAGTGATGCTACGAGTGCCCAGGTCAGCCAAACAACTGTGAGAGATTCCTCGTTTCCTAGTTGGGTGTTTACGAGTGCCCAGGTCAGCCAAACAACCGAGAGATGACAGACAAGAATGCCATATACAGTGATGCTACAAGTGCCCAGGTCAGCCAAACAAATGAGAGATGACAGAGAAGGTCGCCATATACAGTGATGTTACGAGTGCCCAGGTCAGCCAAACAACCCAGAGATGACAGAGAAGGACGCCATATACAGTGATGCCACGAGTGCCCAGGTCAGCCAAACAACTGAGAGATAACAGAGAAGGACGCCATATACAGTGATGCTATGAGTGCCCAGGTCAGCCAAACAATTGTGAGAGATGACAGAGAAGGACTTCATATAAAGTGTTGCCAAGAGTGCCTAATTCAGCAAAACAACAGTGAGATGATAGAGAAGGACGCCATATACATTGATGTTTCGAGTCCCAAGATCAGCCAAACAACTGTGAGAGATGACAGAGAAGGACGCCTTATACAGTGATGCTACGAGTGCCCAGGTCAGCCAAACAACTGTGAGAGATGACATTGAAGGACGCCATATACAGTGATGCTACGAGTGCCCAGGTCAGCCAAACAACTGTGAGAGATGACACTGAAGGACGCCGTATACAGTGATGCTACGAGTGCCTAGGTCAGCCAAACAACTGTGAGAGATGACAGAGAAGGACGCCATATACAGTGATGTTACGAGTGCCCAGGTCAGCCAAACAATTGTTAGAGAAGATAGAGAAGGACGCCACATACTGTGATGCTACGAGTGCCCAGGTCAGCCAAACAACTGTGAGAGATGACAGAGAAGAACGCCACATACAGTGATGCTACGAGTGCCCAGGTCAGCCAAACAACCGAGAGATGACAGACAAGAATGCCACATACAGTGATGCTACAAGTGCCCAGGTCAGCCAAACAAATGAGAGATGACAGACAAGAATGCCATATACAGTGATGCTACAAGTGCCCAGGTCAGCCAAACAAATGAGAGATGACAGAGAAGGACGCCATATACAGTGATGTTACGAGTGCCCAGGTCAGCCAAACAAACGAGAGATGACAGAGAAGGACGCCATATACAGTGATGCCACGAGTGCCCAGGTCAGCCAAACAACTGAGAGATAACAGAGAAGGACGCCATATACAGTGATGCTACGAGAGCCCAGGTCAGCCAAACAACTGTGAGAGATGACAGTGAAGGACGCCATATAAAGTGATGCTACGAGTGCCTAGGTCAGCAAAACCACTGTGAGAGAAGATAGAGAAGGACGCCATATACAGTGATGCTACGAGTCCCTAGATCATCCAAACAACTCTGAGAGATGACAGAGAAGGACGCCATATACAGTGATGCTACGAATGCCCAGGTCAGCCAAACAACTGTGAAAGATGACAGTGAAGGACGCCATATACAGTGATGTTACGAGTGCCTAGGTCAGCCAAACAACTGTGAGAGATGACAGAGAAGGACGCCATATACAGTGATGCTACGAGTGCCCAGGTCAGCCAAACAACTGTGAGAGATGACACTGAAGGACGCCATATACAGTGATGCTACGAGTGCCTAGGTCAACCAAACAACTGTGAGAGATGACACTGAAGGACGCCATATACAGTGATGCTACGAGTGCCTAGGTCAGCCAAACAACTGTGAGAGATGACAGACAAGGACGCCATATACAGTGATGTTACGAGTGCCCAGGTCAGCCAAACAATTGTTAGAGAAGATAGAGACGGACGCCACATACTGTGATGCTACGAGTGCCCAGGTCAGCCAAACAACTGTGAGAGATGACAGAGGAGGACGCCATATACAATGATGCTACGAGTCCCCAGTTCAGCCAAACAACTGAGAGAGATGACAGAGAAGGACGCCATATACAGTGATGCTACGAGTGCCCAGGTCAGCCAAACAACTGTGAGAGATGATAGAGAAGGACGCCATAAACAGTGATGCTACGAGTTCCTAGATCAGCCAAACAACTGTGATAGATGACAGAGAAGGACGCCATATACAGTGATGCTACGAGTGCCTAGATCAGCCAAACAACTGTGAGACATGACAGAGAAGGACGCCGTATACAGTGATGCTACTAGTGCCCAGGTCAGCCAAACAACTGAAAGATGACAGAGAAGGACGCCATATACAGTGATGCTACGAATGTCTAGGTCAGCCATACAACTGTGAGAGATGACAGAGAAGGACGCCATATACAGAGATTCTACGAGTGCCTAGGTCAGCCAAACAACAGAGAGATGACAGAGAAGGATGCCATATACAGTGATGCTACGAGTCCCCAGGTCAGCCAAACAACTGTGAGAGATGACAGTGAAGGACGCCATATACAGTGATGTTACGAGTGCCTAGATCAGCCAAACAACGGTGAGAGATGAGAGAGAAGGATACCATATACAGTGATGCTACGAGTGCCGAGGTCAGGCAAACAACTGTGAGAAATGACAGAGAAGGAAGCCATATACAGTGATGCTACGAGTGCCCAGGTCAGCCAAACAACTGTGAGAGATTCCTCTTTTCATAGTTGTGTGTTTATGAGTGCCCAGGTCAGCCAAAAAACCGAGAGATGACAGACAAGGATACCATATACAGTGATGCTACGAGTGCCCAGGTCAGCCAAACAAATGAGAGATGACAGAGAAGGACGCCATATACAGTGATGTTACGAGTGCCCAGGTCAGCCAAACAACTGTGAGAGATGACAGTGAAGGACGCCATATAAAGTGATGCTACGAGTGCCGAGGTCAGCAAAACAACTGTGAGAGATGACAGAGAAGGACGCCATATACAGTGATGCTACGAGTGCCCAGGTCAGCCAAACAACTGTGAGAGATGACAGAGAAGGACGCCATATACTGTCATGTTACGAGTGCCTAGGTCAGCCAAACAACTGTGATAGATGACAGAGAAGGACGCCATATACAGTGATGCTACGAGTGCCCAGGTCAGCCAAACAACTGTGAGAGATTATAGAGAAGGACGCCATATACAGTGATGCTACGAGTGCCTAGGTCAGCCTAACAACTGTGAGAGAAGACAGAGAAGGACGCCATATACAGTGTTGCTACGAGTCCCTAGATCAGCCAAACAACTGTGAGACATGACAGAGAAGGACGCCGTATACAGTGATGCTACGAGTGCCCAGGTCAGCCAAACAACTGAGAGATGACAGAGAAGGACGCCATATACAGTGATGCTACGAATGTCTAGGTCAGCCATACAACTGTGAGAGATGACAGAGAAGGACGCCATATTCAGTGATTCTACGAGTGCCCAGGTCAGCCAAACAACTGAGAGATGACAGAGAAGGATGCCATATACAGTGATGCTACGAGTGCCCAGGTCAGGCAAACAACTGTGAGAGGTGACAGAGAAGGACGCCATATACAGTGATGCTACGAGTGCCCAGGTCAGCCAAACAATTGAGAGAGATGAGAGAAGAACGCCATATACAGTGATGCAACGAGTGCCCAGGTCAGCCAAACAACTGTGAGAGATGACAGAGAAGGACTCCATATAAAGTGTTGCCAAGAGTGCGTAGTTCAGCAAAACAACTGTGAGATGATAGAGAAGGACGCCATATACATTGATGCTTCGAGTCCCAAGATCAGCCAAACAACTGTGAGAGATGACAGAGAAGGACGCCTTATACAGTTATGCTACGAGTGCCCAGGTCAGCCAAACAACTGTGAGAGATGACAGTGAAGGACGCCATATACAGTGATGCTACGAGAGCCCAGGTCAGCCAAACAACTGTGAGAGATGACACTGAAGGACGCCGTATACAGTGATGCTACGAGTGCCTAGGTCAGCCAAACAACTGTGAGAGATGACGGAGAAGGACACCATATACAGTGATGTTACGAGTGCCCAGGTCAGCCAAACAATTGTTAGAGAAGATAGTGAAGGACGCCACATACTGTGATGCTACGAGTGCCCAGGTCAGCCAAACAACTGTGAGAGATGACAGAGAAGAACGCCACATACAGTTATGCTACGAGTGCCCAGGTCAGCCAAACAACCGAGAGATGACAGACAAGAATGCCACATACAGTGATGCTACAAGTGCCCAGGTCAGCCAAACAAATGAGAGATGACAGAGAAGGACGCCATATACAGTGATTGTACGAGTGCCCAGGTCAGCCAAACAAACGAGAGATGACAGAGAAGGACGCCATATACAGTGATGCCACGAGAGCCCAGGTCAGCCAAACAACTGAGAGATAACAGAGAAGGACGCCATATACAGTGATGCTACGAGTGCCCAGGTCAGCCAAACAACTGTGAGAGATGACAGTGAAGGACGCCATATAAAGTGATGCTACGAGTGCCTAGGTCAGCAAAACAACTGTGAGAGAAGATAGAGAAGGACGCCATATACAGTGATGCTACGAGTCCCTAGATCATCCAAACAACTCTGAGAGATGACAGAGAAGGACGCCATATACAGTGATGCTACGAGTGCCCAGGTCAGCCAAACAACTGTGAAAGATGACAGTGAAGGACGCCATATACAGTGATGTTACGAGTGCCTAGGTCAGCCAAACAACTGTGAGAGAGGACAGAGAAGGACGCCATATACAGTGATGCTACGAGTGCCCAGGTCAGCCAAACAACTGTGAGAGATGACACTGAAGGACGCCATATACAGTGATGCTACGAGTGCCTAGGTCAGCCAAACAAATGTGAGAGATGACAGAGAAGGACGCCATATACAGTGATGTTACGAGTGCCCAGGTCAGCCAAACAACTGTTAGAGAAGATAGAGAAGGACGCCATATACTGTGATGCTACGAGTGCCCAGGTCAGCCAAACAACTGTTAGAGATGACAGAGAAGAACGCCACATACAGTGATGCTACGAGTGCCCAGTTCAGCCATACAACTGTGAGAGATGACACAGAAGGAGGCCATATACAGTGATGTTACGAGTGCCCAGGTCAGCCAAACAACCGTGAGAGATGAAAGTGAAGGACGCCATATACAGTGATGCTACGAGTGCCTAGGTCAGCCAAAAAACTGTGAGAGATGACAGAGAAGGACGCCACATACAGTGATGCTACGAGTCCCCAGGTCAGCAAAACAACTGTGAGAGATGACAGAGAAAGACACCATATATAATGATGCTAGAAGTGCCCAGGTCAGCCAAACAACTGTGAGAGATGACAGAGAAGAACGCCACATACAGTGATGCTACGAGCGCCTAGATCAGCCAAACAACGGTGAGAGATGAGAGAGAAGGATGCCATATACAGTGATGCTACGAGTGCCCAGGTCAGGCAAACAACGGTGAGAGGTGACAGAGAAGGAAGCCATATACAGTGATGCTACGAGTGCCCAGGTCAGCCAAACAACTGTGAGAGATTCCTCGTTTCATAGTTGTGTGTTTATGAGTGCCCAGGTCAGCCAAAAAACCGAGAGATGACAGACAAGGATACCATATACAGTGATGCTACGAGTGCCCAGGTCAGCCAAACAAATGAGAGATGACAGAGAAGGACGCCATATACAGTGATGTTACGAGTGCCCAAGTCAGCCAAACAACTGTGAGAGATGACAGTGAAGGACGCCATATAAAATGATGCTACGAGTGCCGAGGTCAGCAAAACAACTGTGAGAGATGACAGAGAAGGACGCAATATACAGTGATGCTACGAGTACCCAGGTCAGCCAAACAACTGTGAGAGATGTCAGTGAAGGACGCCATATACTGTCATGTTACGAGTGCCTAGGTCAGCCAAACAACTGTGATAGATGACAGAGAAGGACGCCATATACAGTGATGCTACGAGTGCCCAGGTCAGCCAAACAACTGTGAGAGACGATAGAGAAGGACGCCATATACAGTGTTGCTACGAGTCCCTAGATCAGCCAAACAACTGTGAGACATGACAGAGAAGGACGCCGTATACAGTGATGCTACGAGTCCCTAGATCAGCCAAACAACTGTGAGACATGACAGAGAAGGACGCCTTATACAGTGATGCTACGAGTGCCCAGGTCAGCCAAACAACTGAGAGATGACAGAGAAGGACGCCATATACAGTGATGCTACGAATGTCTAGGTCAGCCATACAACTGTGAGAGATGACAGAGAAGGACGCCATATACAGTGATTCTACGAGTGCCCAGGTCAGCCAAACAACTGAGAGATGACAGAGAAGGATGCCATATACAGTGATGCTACGAGTGCCCAGGTCAGGCAAACAACGGTGAGAGGTGACAGAGAAGGACGCCATATACAGTGATGCTACGAGTGCCCAGGTCAGCCAAACAACTGTGAGAGATTCCTCGTTTCCTAGTTGGGTGTTTACGAGTGCCCAGGTCAGCCAAACAACCGAGAGATGACAGACAAGAATGCCATATACAGTGATGCTACAAGTGCCCAGGTCAGCCAAACAAATGAGAGATGACAGAGAAGGTCGCCATATACAGTGATGTTACGAGTGCCCAGGTCAGCCAAACAACCCAGAGATGACAGAGAAGGACGCCATATACAGTGATGCCACGAGTGCCCAGGTCAGCCAAACAACTGAGAGATAACAGAGAAGGACGCCATATACAGTGATGCTATGAGTGCCCAGGTCAGCCAAACAATTGTGAGAGATGACAGAGAAGGACTTCATATAAAGTGTTGCCAAGAGTGCCTAATTCAGCAAAACAACAGTGAGATGATAGAGAAGGACGCCATATACATTGATGTTTCGAGTCCCAAGATCAGCCAAACAACTGTGAGAGATGACAGAGAAGGACGCCTTATACAGTGATGCTACGAGTGCCCAGGTCAGCCAAACAACTGTGAGAGATGACATTGAAGGACGCCATATACAGTGATGCTACGAGTGCCCAGGTCAGCCAAACAACTGTGAGAGATGACACTGAAGGACGCCGTATACAGTGATGCTACGAGTGCCTAGGTCAGCCAAACAACTGTGAGAGATGACAGAGAAGGACGCCATATACAGTGATGTTACGAGTGCCCAGGTCAGCCAAACAATTGTTAGAGAAGATAGAGAAGGACGCCACATACTGTGATGCTACGAGTGCCCAGGTCAGCCAAACAACTGTGAGAGATGACAGAGAAGAACGCCACATACAGTTATGCTACGAGTGCCCAGGTCAGCCAAACAACCGAGAGATGACAGACAAGAATGCCACATACAGTGATGCTACAAGTGCCCAGGTAAGCCAAACAAATGAGAGATGACAGACAAGAATGCCATATACAGTGATGCTACAAGTGCCCAGGTCAGCCAAACAAATGAGAGATGACAGAGAAGGACGCCATATACAGTGATGTTACGAGTGCCCAGGTCAGCCAAACAAACGAGAGATGACAGAGAAGGACGCCATATACAGAGATGCCACGAGTGCCCAGGTCAGCCAAACAACTGAGAGATAACAGAGAAGGACGCCATATACAGTGATGCTACGAGAGCCCAGGTCAGCCAAACAACTGTGAGAGATGACAGTGAAGGACGCCATATAAAGTGATGCTACGAGTGCCTAGGTCAGCAAAACCACTGTGAGAGAAGATAGAGAAGGACGCCATATACAGTGATGCTACGAGTCCCTAGATCATCCAAACAACTCTGAGAGATGACAGAGAAGGACGCCATATACAGTGATGCTACGAATGCCCAGGTCAGCCAAACAACTGTGAAAGATGACAGTGAAGGACGCCATATACAGTGATGTTACGAGTGCCTAGGTCAGCCAAACAACTGTGAGAGATGACAGAGAAGGACGCCATATACAGTGATGCTACGAGTGCCCAGGTCAGCCAAACAACTGTGAGAGATGACACTGAAGGACGCCATATACAGTGATGCTACGAGTGCCTAGGTCAACCAAACAACTGTGAGAGATGACACTGAAGGACGCCATATACAGTGATGCTACGAGTGCCTAGGTCAGCCAAACAACTGTGAGAGATGACAGACAAGGACGCCATATACAGTGATGTTACGAGTGCCCAGGTCAGCCAAACAATTGTTAGAGAAGATAGAGACGGACGCCACATACTGTGATGCTACGAGTGCCCAGGTCAGCCAAACAACTGTGAGAGATGACAGAGGAGGACGCCATATACAATGATGCTACGAGTCCCCAGTTCAGCCAAACAACTGAGAGAGATGACAGAGAAGGACGCCATATACAGTGATGCTACGAGTGCCCAGGTCAGCCAAACAACTGTGAGAGATGATAGAGAAGGACGCCATAAACAGTGATGCTACGAGTTCCTAGATCAGCCAAACAACTGTGAGAGATGACAGAGAAGGACGCCATATACAGTGATGCTACGAGTGCCTAGATCAGCCAAACAACTGTGAGACATGACAGAGAAGGACGCCGTATACAGTGATGCTACTAGTGCCCAGGTCAGCCAAACAACTGAAAGATGACAGAGAAGGACGCCATATACAGTGATGCTACGAATGTCTAGGTCAGCCATACAACTGTGAGAGATGACAGAGAAGGACGCCATATACAGAGATTCTACGAGTGCCTAGGTCAGCCAAACAACAGAGAGATGACAGAGAAGGATGCCATATACAGTGATGCTACGAGTCCCCAGGTCAGCCAAACAACTGTGAGAGATGACAGTGAAGGACGCCATATACAGTGATGTTACGAGTGCCTAGATCAGCCAAACAACGGTGAGAGATGAGAGAGAAGGATACCATATACAGTGATGCTACGAGTGCCGAGGTCAGGCAAACAACTGTGAGAAATGACAGAGAAGGAAGCCATATACAGTGATGCTACGAGTGCCCAGGTCAGCCAAACAACTGTGAGAGATTCCTCTTTTCATAGTTGTGTGTTTATGAGTGCCCAGGTCAGCCAAAAAACCGAGAGATGACAGACAAGGATACCATATACAGTGATGCTACGAGTGCCCAGGTCAGCCAAACAAATGAGAGATGACAGAGAAGGACGCCATATACAGTGATGTTACGAGTGCCCAGGTCAGCCAAACAACTGTGAGAGACGACAGTGAAGGACGCCATATAAAGTGATGCTACGAGTGCCGAGGTCAGCAAAACAACTGTGAGAGATGACAGAGAAGGACGCCATATACAGTGATGCTACGAGTGCCCAGGTCAGCCAAACAACTGTGAGAGATGACAGTGAAGGACGCCATATACTGTCATGTTACGAGTGCCTAGGTCAGCCAAACAACTGTGATAGATGACAGAGAAGGACGCCATATACAGTGATGCTACGAGTGCCCAGGTCAGCCAAACAACTGTGAGAGATTATAGAGAAGGACGCCATATACAGTGATGCTACGAGTGCCTAGGTCAGCCTAACAACTGTGAGAGAAGACAGAGAAGGACGCCATATACAGTGTTGCTACGAGTCCCTAGATCAGCCAAACAACTGTGAGACATGACAGAGAAGGACGCCGTATACAGTGATGCTACGAGTGCCCAGGTCAGCCAAACAACTGAGAGATGACAGAGAAGGACGCCATATACAGTGATGCTACGAATGTCTAGGTCAGCCATACAACTGTGAGAGATGACAGAGAAGGACGCCATATTCAGTGATTCTACGAGTGCCCAGGTCAGCCAAACAACTGAGAGATGACAGAGAAGGATGCCATATACAGTGATGCTACGAGTGCCCAGGTCAGGCAAACAACTGTGAGAGGTGACAGAGAAGGACGCCATATACAGTGATGCTACGAGTGCCCAGGTCAGCCAAACAACTGTGAGAGATTCCTCGTTTCCTAGTTGGGTGTTTACGAGTGCCCAGGCAAGCCAAACAACCGAGAGATGACAGACATGAATGCCATATACAGTGATGCTACAAGTGCCCAGGTCAGCCAAACAAATGAGAGATGACAGAGAAGGACGCCATATACAGTGATGTTACGAGTGCCCAGGTCAGCCAAACAACCGAGAGATGACAGAGAAGGACGCCATATACAGTGATGCCACGAGTGCCCAGGTCAGCCAAACAACTGAGAGAGATGACACTGAAGGACGCCATATACAGTGATGTTACGAGTGCCTAGGTCAGCCAAACAACTGTGAGAGATGACAGAGAAGGACGCCTTATACAGTGATGCTACGAGTGCCCAGGTCAGCCAAACAACTGTGAGAGATGACAGTGAAGGACGCCATATACAGTGATGTTACGAGTGCCTAGTTCAGCCAAACAACTGTGAGAGATGACAGAGAAGGACGCCATATACAGTGATGCTACGAGTGCCCAGGTCAGCCAAACAACTGTGAGAGATGACACTGAAGGACGCCATATACAGTGATGCTACGAGTGCCTAGGTCAGCCAAACAACTGTGAGAGATGACAGAGAAGGACGCCATATACAGTGATGTTACGAGTGCCCAGGTCAGCCAAACAACCGTGAGAGATGACAGTGAAGGACGCCATATACTGTGATGCTACGAGTGCCTAGGTTAGCCAAAAAACTGTGAGAGATGACAGAGAAGGACGCCACATACAGTGATGCTACGAGTCCCCAGGTCAGCCAAACAACTGTGAGAGATGACAGAGAAGAACGCCACATACAGTGATATTACGAGTGCCTAGATCAGCCAAACAACTGTGAGAGATGAGAGAGAAGGATGCCATATACAGTGATGCTACGAGTGCCCAGGTCAGGCAAACAAGTGTGAGAGGTGACAGAGAAGGAAGCCATATACAGTGATGCTACGAGTGCCCAGATCAGCCAAACAACTGTGAGAGATTCCTCGTTTCATAGTTATGTGTTTATGAGTGCCCAGGTCAGCCAAACAACCGAGAGATGACAGACAAGGATACCATATACAGTGATGCTACGAGTGCCCAGGTCAGCCAAACAAATGAGAGATGACAGAGAAGGACGCCTTATACAGTGATGTTACGAGTGCCCAGGTCAGCCAAACAACCGAGATATGACAGAGAAGGACACCATATACAATGATGCTACGAGTGCCCAGATCCGCCTAACAACTGTGAGAGATGACAGTGAAGGACGCCATATACAGTGATGCTGCGAGTGCCCAGATCAGCCAAACAACTGTGAGAGATGACAGTGAAGGACGCCATATACAGTGATGCTACGAGTTCTCAAGTCAGCCAAACAACTGTGAGAGATGACAGTGAAGGACGCCATATACTGTGATGTTACGAGTGCCTAGGTCAGCCAAACAACTGTGATAGATGACAGAGAAGGACGCCATATACAGTGATGCTACGAGTGCCTAGGTCAGCCAAACAACTGTGAGAGATGAGAGAGAAGGACGCATTATACAGTGATGTTACGAGTGCCCAGGTCAGCCAAACAACTGTTAGAGATGATAGAGAAGGACGCCATATACTGTGATGCTACGAGTGCCCAGGTCAGCCAAACAACTGTGAGAGAAGACAGAGAAGGACGCTATATACAGTGATATTACGTGTGCCCACTTCAGCCATACAACTGTGAGAGAAGACAGAGAAGGACGCTATATACAGTGATATTACGTGTGCCCACTTCAGCCATACAACTGTGAGAGAAGACAGAGAAGGACGCTATATACAGTGATATTACGTGTGCCCAGGTCAGCCAAACAACCGTGAGAGATGACAGAGAAGAACGCCATATACAGTGATGCTACGAGTGCCCACTTCAGCCATACAACTGTGAGAGATGACAGAGAAGGACGCCATATACATTGATATTACGAGTGCCCAGGTCAGCCAAACAACCGTGAGAGATGACAGAGAAGGAAGCCATATACAGTGATACTACGAGTGCCCACTTCAGCCATACAACTGTGAGAGAAGACAGAGAAGGACGCTATATACAGTGATATTACGTGTGCCCAGGTCAGCCAAACAACCGTGAGAGATGACAGAGAAGAACGCCATATACAGTGATGCTACGAGTGCCCACTTCAGCCATACAACTGTGAGAGAAGACAGAGAAGGACGCTAAATACAGTGATATTACGTGTGCCCAGGTCAGCCAAACAACCGTGAGAGATGACAGAGAAGAACGCCATATACAGTGATGCTACGAGTGCCCACTTCAGCCATACAACTGTGAGAGAAGACAGAGAAGGACGCTATATACAGTGATATTACGTGTGCCCAGGTCAGCCAAACAACCGTGAGAGATGACAGAGAAGGACGCCATATACAGTGATGCTACGAGTGCCCAGGTCAGACAAACAACTGTGAGAGATGACAGTGAAGGACGCCATATACAGTGATGGTACGAGTGCCTAGGCCAGCCAAACAACTGTGAGAGATGAGATAGAAGGACGCCATATACAGTGATGTTACGAGTGCCCAGGTCAGCCAAACAACTGTTAGAGATGATAGAGAAGGACGCTCTATACAGTGATGTTACGAGTGCCCAGGTCAGCCAAAAAACCGAGAGATGACAGACAAGGATACCATATACAGTGATGCTACGAGTGCCCAGGTCAGCCAAACAAATGAGTGATGACAGAGAAGGACGCCATATACAGTGATGTTACGAGTGCCCAGGTCAGCCAAACAACTGTGAGAGATGACAGTGAAGGACGCCATATAAAGTGATGCTACGAGTACCGAGGTCAGCAAAACAACTGTGAGAGATGACAGAGAAGGACGCCATATACAGTGATGCTACGAGTGCCCAGGTCAGCCAAACAACTGTGAGAGATGACAGTGAAGGACGCCATATACTGTCTTGTTACGAGTGCCTAGGTCAGCCAAACAACTGTGATAGATGACAGAGAAGGACGCCATATACAGTGATGCTACGAGTGCCCAGGTCAGCCAAACAACTGTGAGAGATGATAGAGAAGGACGCCATATACAGTGATGCTACGAGTGCCTAGGTCAGCCAAACAACTGTGAGAGAAGACAGAGAAGGACGCCATATACAGTGTTGCTACGAGACCCTAGATCAGCCAAACAACTGTGAGACATGACAGAGAAGGACGCCGTATACAGTGATGCTACGAGTGCCCAGGTCAGCCAAACAACTGAGTGATGACAGAGAAGGACGCCATATACAGTGATGCTACGAATGTCTAGGTCAGCCATACAACTGTGAGAGATGACAGAGAAGGACGCCATATACAGTGATTCTACGAGTGCCCAGGTCAGCCAAACAACTGAGAGATGACAGAGAAGGATGCCATATACAGTGATGCTACGAGTACCCAGGTCAGGCAAACAACTGTGAGAGGTGACAGAGAAGGACGCCATATACAGTGATGCTACGAGTGCCCAGGTCAGCCAAACAACTGTGAGAGATTCCTCGTTTCCTAGTTGGGTGTTTACGAGTGCCCAGGTCAGCCAAACAACCGAGAGATGACAGACAAGAATGCCATATACAGTGATGCTACAAGAGCCCAGGTCAGCCAAACAAATGAGAGATGACAGAGAAGGACGCCATATACAGTGATGTTACGAGTGCCCAGGTCAGCCAAACAACCGAGAGATGACAGAGAAGGACGCCATATACAGTGATGCCACGAGTGCCCAGGTCAGCCAAACAACTGAGAGAGATGACAGTGAAGGACGCCATATACAGTGATGTTACGAGTGCCTAGGTCAGCCAAACAACTGTGAGAGATGACAGAGAAGGACGCCTTATACAGTGATGCTACGAGTGCCCAGGTCAGCCAAACAACTGTGAGAGATGACAGTGAAGGACGCCATATACAGTGATGTTACGAGTGCCTAGGTCAGCCAAACAACTGTGAGAGATGACAGAGAAGGACGCCATATAAAGTGATGCTACGAGTACCGAGGTCAGCAAAACAACTGTGAGAGATGACAGAGAAGGACGCCATATACAGTGATGCTACGAGTGCCCAGGTCAACCAAACAACTGTGAGAGATGACAGTGAAGGACGCCATATACTGTCTTGTTACGAGTGCCTAGGTCAGCCAAACAACTGTGATAGATGACAGAGAAGGACGCCATATACAGTGATGCTACGAGTGCCCAGGTCAGCCAAACAACTGTGAGAGATGATAGAGAAGGACGCCATATACAGTGATGCTACGAGTGCCTAGGTCAGCCTAACAACTGTGAGAGAAGACAGAGAAGGACGCCATATACAGTGTTGCTACGAGTCCCTAGATCAGCCAAACAACTGTGAGACATGACAGAGAAGGACGCCGTATACAGTGATGCTACGAGTGCCCAGGTCAGCCAAACAACTGAGTGATGACAGAGAAGGACGCCATATACATTGATGCTACGAATGTCTAGGTCAGCCATACAACTGTGAGAGATGACAGAGAAGGACGCCATATACAGTGATTCTACGAGTGCCCAGGTCAGCCAAACAACTGAGAGATGACAGAGAAGGATGCCATATACAGTGATGCTACGAGTACCCAGGTCAGGCAAACAACTGTGAGAGGTGACAGAGAAGGACGCCATATACAGTGATGCTACGAGTGCCCAGGTCAGCCAAACAACTGTGAGAGATTCCTCGTTTCCTAGTTGGGTGCTTACGAGTGCCCAGGTCAGCCAAACAACCGAGAGATGACAGACAAGAATGCCATATACAGTGATGCTACAAGTGCCCAGGTCAGCCAAACAAATGAGAGATGACAGAGAAGGACGCCATATACAGTGATGTTACGTGTGCCCAGGTCAGCCAAACAACCGAGAGATGACAGAGAAGGACGCCATATACAGTGATGCCACGAGTGCCCAGGTCAGCCAAACAACTGAGAGAGATGACAGTGAAGGACGCCATATACAGTGATGTTACGAGTGCCTAGGTCAGCCAAACAACTGTGAGAGATGACAGAGAAGGACGCCTTATACAGTGATGCTACGAGTGCCCAGGTCAGCCAAACAACTGTGAGAGATGACAGTGAAGGACGCCATATACAGTGATGTTACGAGTGCCTAGGTCAGCCAAACAACTGTGAGAGATGACAGAGAAGGACGCCATATACAGTGATGCTACGAGTGCCCAGGTCAGCCAAACAACTGTGAGAGATGACACTGAAGGACGCCATATACAGTGATGCTACGAGTGCCTAGGTCAGCCAAACAACTGTGAGAGATGACAGAGAAGGACGCCATATACAGTGATGTTACGAGTGCCCAGGTCAGCCAAACAACCGTGAGAGATGACAGTGAAGGACGCCATATACAGTGATGCTACGAGTGCCTAGGTTAGCCAAAAAACTGTGAGAGATGACAGAGAAGGACGCCACATACAGTGATGCTACGAGTCCCCAGGTCAGCCAAACAACTGTGAGAGATGACAGAGAAGAACGCCACATACAGTGATATTACGAGTGCCTAGATCAGCCAAACAACTGTGAGAGATGAGAGAGAAGGATGCCATATACAGTGATGCTACGAGTGCCCAGGTCAGGCAAACAAGTGTGAGAGGTGACAGAGAAGGAAGCCATATACAGTGATGCTACGAGTGCTCAGGTCAGCCAAACAACTGTGAGAGATTCCTCGTTTCATAGTTTTGTGTATATGAGTGCCCAGGTCAGCCAAACAAATGAGAGATGACAGAGAAGGACGCCTTATACAGTGATGTTACGAGTGCCCAGGTCAGCCAAACAACCGAGATATGACAGAGAAGGACACCATATACAGTGATGCTACGAGTGCCCAGGTCCGCCTAACAACTGTGAGAGATGACAGTGAAGGACGCCATATACAGTGATGCTACGAGTGCCCAGATCAGCCAAACAACTGTGAGAGACGACAGTGAAGGACGCCATATACAGTGATGCTACGAGTTCTCAGGTCAGCCAAACAACTGTGAGAGATGACAGTGAAGGACGCCATATACTGTGATGTTACGAGTGCCTAGGCCAGCCAAACAACTGTGATAGATGACAGAGAAGGACGCCATATACAGTGATGCTACGAGTGCCCAGGTCAGACAAACAACTGTGAGAGATGACAGTGAAGGACGCCATATACAGTGACGCTACGAGTGCCTAGGTCAGCCAAACAACTGTGAGAGATGAGAGAGAAGGATGCCATATACAGTGATGCTACAAGTGCCCAGGTCAGCCAAACAAATGAGAGATGACAGTGAAGGACGCCGTATACAGTGATGTTACGAGTGCCTAGGTCAGCCAAACAACTGTGAGAGATGACAGAGAAGGACGCCATTTACAGTGATGCTACGAGTGCCCAGGTCAGAAAAACAACTGTGAGAGATGACAATGAAGGACGCCATATACAGTGATGGTACGAGTGCCTAGGTCAGCCAAACAACTGTGAGAGATGAGAGAGAAGGACGCATTATACAGTGATGTTACGAGTCCCCAGGTCAGCCAAACAACTGTTAGAGATGATAGAGAAGGACGCCATATACTGTGATGCTACGAGTGCCCAGGTCAGCCAAACAACTGTGAGAGAAGACAGAGAAGAACGCCATATACAGTGATGCTACGAGTGCCCAGGTCAGGCAAACAACTGTAACAGATGACAGAGAAGGACGCCATATTCAGTGATGCTACGAGTGCCCAGGTCAGACAAACAACTGTGAGAGATGACAGTGAAGGACGCCATATACAGTGATGGTACGAGTGCCCACTTCAGCCATACAACTGTGAGAGATGACAGAGAAGGACGCTATATACAGTGATATTACGTGTGCCCAGGTCAGCCAAACAACCGTGAGAGATGACAGAGAAGGAAGCCATATACAGTGAAACTACGAGTGCCCAGGTCAGGCAAACAACTGTAAGAGATGACAGAGAAGGACGCCATATTCAGTGATGCTAGAGTGCCCAGGTCAGACAAACAACTGTGAGAGATGACAGTGAAGGACGCCATATACAGTGATGGTACGAGTGCCTAGGCCAGCCAAACAACTGTGAGAGATGAGATAGAAGGACGCCATATACAGTGATGTTACGAGTGCCCAGGTCAGCCAAACAACTGTTAGAGATGATAGAGAAGGACGCTATATACAGTGATGTTACGAGTGCCCAGGTCAGCCAAACAACCGTGAGAGATGACAGAGAAGGAAGCCATATACAGTGATGCTACGAGTGCCCAGGTCAGCCAAACAACTGTGAGAGATGACAGTGAAGGACGCCGTATACAGTGATGTTACGAGTGCCTAGGTCAGCCAAACAACTGTGAGAGATGACAGAGAAGGACGCCATTTACAGTGATGCTACGAGTGCCCAGGTCAGACAAACAACTGTGAGAGATGACAATGAAGGACGCCATATACAGTGATGGTACGAGTGCCTAGGTCAGCCAAACAACTGTGAGAGATGAGAGAGAAGGACGCATTATACAGTGATGTTACGAGTCCCCAGGTCAGCCAAACAACTGTTAGAGATGATAGAGAAGGACGCCATATACTGTGATGCTACGAGTGCCCAGGTCAGCCAAACAACTGTGAGAGAAGACAGAGAAGAACGCCATATACAGTGATGCTACGAGTGCCCAGGTCAGGCAAACAACTGTGAGAGATGACAGAGAAGGACGCCATATACAGTGATGCTACGAGTGCCCAGGTCAGACAAACAACTGTGAGAGATGACAGTGAAGGACGCCATATACAGTGATGCTATACAGAGTGCCCAGGTCAGCCAAACAACCGAGAGATGACAGAGAAGGAAGCCATATACAGTGATGCTACGAGTGCCCAGGTCAGGCAAACAACTGTGAGAGATGACAGAGAAGGACGCCATATACAGTGATGCTACGAGTGCCCAGGTCAGCCAAACAACTGTGAGAGACGACAGTGAAGGACGCCATATACAGTGATGCTACGAGTTCTCAGGTCAGCCAAACAACTGTGAGAGATGACAGTGAAGGACGCCATATACTGTGATGTTACGAGTGTCTAGGCCAGCCAAACAACTGTGATAGATGACAGAGAAGGACGCCATATACAGTGATGCTACGAGTGCCCAGGTCAGACAAACAACTGTGAGAGATGACAG
>JAHLWY010006299.1:0-18835 GCA_020002185.1 Paraescarpia echinospica | reverse complement strand
AACCACTCTCATTGTCTCCTCCTTGTTCCCTGCTGTACAGGGGTGAGGGTCAGGTACAGTATAGCTGAACCACTCTCTGTGTCTCCTCCTTCTTCCCTGCTGTACAGGGGTGAGGGTCAGGTACAGTATAGCTGAATCACTCTGTGTCTCCTCCTTGTTCCCTGCTGTACAGGGGTGAGGGTCAGGTACAGTATAGCTTAACCACTCTCATTGTCTCCTCCTTGTTCCCTGCTGTACAGGGGTGAGGGTCATGTACAGTATAGCTGAACCACTCTCATTGTCTCCTCCTTCTTCCCTGCTGTACAGGGTTGAGGGTCAGGTACAGTATAGCTGAACCACTCTCTGTGTCTCCTCCTTGTTCCCTGGTGTACAGGGGTGAGGGTAAGGTACAATATAGCTGAACCACTCTCTGTGTCTCCTCCTTGTTCCCTGCTGTACAGGGGTGAGGGTAAGGTACAGTATAGCTGAACCGCTCTCATTGTCTCCTCCTTGTTCCCTGCTGTACAGGGGTGAGGGTCATGTACAGTATAGCTGAACCACTCTCTGTCTCTCCTCCTTGTTCCCTGCTGTACAGGGGTGAGGGTCAGGTACAGTATAGCTGAACCACTCTCATTGTCTCCTCCTTGTTCCATGCTGTACAGGGGTGAGGGTAAGGTACAGTATAGATGAACCACTCTCATTTTCTCCTCCTTGTTCCCTGCTGTACAGGGGTGAGGATCAGGTACAGTGTAGCTGAACCATTCTCTGTGTCTCCTCCTTGTTCCCTGGTGTACAGGGGTGAGGGTAAGGTACAGTATAGCTGAACCACTCTCATTATCTCCTCCTTGTTCCCTGCTGTACAGGGGTGAGGGTCAGGTACAGTATAGCTGAACCACTCTCTGTGTCTCCTACTTGTTCCCTGCTGTACAGGGGTGAGGGTAAGGTACAGTATAGCTGAACCACTCTCTGTGTCTCCACCTTCTTCCCTGCTGTACAGGGGTGAGGGTCAGGTACAGTATAGCTGAACCACTCTCTGTGTCTCCTCCTTGTTCCCCGCTGTACAGGGGTACAAGAAAAATATCAAAATTGTTATGTATTAGTTGACACAGATGTTATCAATTAAAGATAAATTACCAAGCATTTAGCTTTGCATGTTTTCCATGAAATAGCCATGAGCAGTATTTTAATGTTTTTAAAATACAAAATCCACGAATATAGTGTACCATCAACGAGAAACAAATTGGTGAATGATTAAGATCTATGATGTAAAATGAATAGCGAAACATTGTATCTTGGACTCTAGTTTATCCTGGTAGCCATTCTCATTTTACTTAAAAAACAGACAACTATCACCAAATTATGCAAAGTAATCAGTTTGATACGTACGATTGTCATGACTTGTTTACTAGAGAAGCATTATGATTATGTTCTACTGCAAATATACACAGGTGCAGTTTATTTTGTAATCAAACTGGCACGTGGCTATGATGAGAAAACGTGTTTACATCATGATATGGTCATTGCATATAGCATGGTGCACCTTATAACTATTCTTTATCTTATGATACAGTCATTATGTACAAAATGGCAAACTATATTTTCTAAATTACTTAATTTGCCATTGCAGTCAATTTACTAGAATCAATTGGTTGTGGGTAATAAAACGGAACACTAACGAGCTACACCGACTCTGACCATCCTCAAGAAGTGGAAGAGTAACAAAAACAATTGAACATGGCCTGTGGCTTTGTCCAAATGTTTGTGTTACTCTGCCACTGTTGGTTGATTATGGAGCCGTACAGATCGCAGATGTTCCATTTCATAAAAACCCATGGTTAACGTTACTCTGATTATTTCTATAGCGATCATCTATTCATTATAATATTTTAGATGAGAGATTTCAGTGGGTTAGGAGTGGCAAAATATTGAAAACAATTAAAAAAGGTATTGCACAGAACAAAGAGTATTTACAGGATTCTTGTCATTACTAGGTCAAATTACAGCTTTCTCGGGTGCTGCCCCAACTGTTTAGAGTTGAACCTCTGTTAGTGTTAGGTCAGTGAGAAATACAACACAAGTCTGCCGTCATCTAAGAGCGGACCATGTCATTATATTTACCCTGTTGTCCTCCTTGGCTCCAAGCGCTTCTCATCTGTCTGTTGACAACCTCTCAGATTGTTTATTCCAGTTGTTTCAGTGCACCTCTGAGCTCGAGTTGGGGAGAGTTTTAGTCACAATATACATTTTGTTATTATTAATATATATTAATAGTTAACCCAGACTTGAAAACGTTTATCAAACAAGAAATAATAATAAAATAAATACGTTCTATATTAACCAGTTTCCATTAGTGAAACAATGAAAACTGGGACGTGATTTCAGCCCTAACCTTTGAGCCCTGAATTGTACAAATGAACCAAACGGAAGGTTAGACAGATCTTGTTAAACCTTAAAAGGTCCAGAAAATCAAATTGTAATAACATGGCTGAAGCCACATCTATGAACGTTCTGATGTCTCAATTGAACATATGTCTCTTTCTAGCACCAAACAATGCATATGTACTCCATATGGTATCATGTGATGACAACAGTGTCATGTGACGGTCACGTGACTTGAAGATGGAACTGTCATAGTGTTAGATGTGTGGTCATTTCTTGCGGTCATCCCTGCAGTCAATGACGTATCTCTGTGCCACTGAGAGTGGGGGTGAATACCCCTCGGGGTAAGATGTGTCCTCAAATAACACGGAGTAATCGCTTGAAGTCTGCAAACACAATCCACACAAACATAACCAACTTGGAGAATACTGATCTCTGAGCAAATATGTTACTGAAGCAAAATTGTGAATCTGAACATAATTATTTTCTAGATCGAACACTGTTTTATTTTCTGTAAACAACTATGATTCTATTTTCTTGACATTATGTGTGACCTTTTAATGTGGAATTCCATTCTATGTGATTTAAATAAAGCTTAAAATTAATCTGAAGAAATAGCCCTTCATTAATACCCCCTAATCCACAAGACAGTACCAGTTCTGGGGGCTCGTGAACCAAGGCTCGGTAGAAACAAGTCGTCTGAGGGTATAACGCCAATACCAGCTGAAAGCAAAACACACACCTCATAATGCAAGGGATGTACAACGATTTGACCATGAAACAAAATAATCCAGTGTTGTTGCTCCCCTCCTTGTTCCCTGCTGTACAGGGGTGGGGATCAGGTACAGTATAGCTGAACCACTCTCTGTGTCTCCTCCTTGTTCCCTGCTGTACAGCAGTGAGGGTCAGGTACAGTATAGCTGAACCACTCTCATTGTCTCCTTGTTCCCTGCTGTACAGGGGTGAGGGTCAGGTAGAGTATAGCTGAACCACTCTCTGTGTCTCCTTATTGCCTGGTGTACTGGGGTGAGGGTCAGGTACAGTATAGCTGAACCACTCTCTGTGTCTCCTCCTTCTTCCCTGCTGTACAGAGGTGAGGGTCAGGTACATTATAACTGAACCACTCTCTGTGTCTCCTCCTTGTTCCCTGCTGTACAGGGGTGAGGGTCAGGTACAGTATAGCTGAACCACTCTCATTGTCTCCTCCTTGTTCCCTGCTGTACAGGGGTGGGGGTCAGGCACAGTATAGCTGAACCACTCTCTGTGTCTCCTCCTTCTTCCCTGCTGTACAGGGGTGGGGGTCAGGTACAGTATAGCTGAACCACTCTCTGTGTCTCCTCCTTGTTCCCTGCTGTACAGTGGTGAGGGTCAGGTACAGTATAGCTGAACCACTCTCTGTGTCTCCTCCTTGTCCCCTGCTGTACAGGGGTGGGGTTCAGGTACAGTATAGCTGAACCACTCTCTGTGTCTCCTCCTTGTTCCCTGGTGTACAGGGGTAAGGGTCAGGTACAGTATAGCTGAACCACTCTCTGTGTCTCCTCCTTCTTCCCTGCTGTACAGGGGTGAGGGTCAGGTACAGTATAGCTGAATCACTCTGTGTCTCCTCCTTGTTCCCTGCTGTACAGGGGTGAGGGTCAGGTACAGTATAGCTTAACCACTCTCATTGTCTCCTCCTTGTTCCCTGCTGTACAGGGGTGAGGATCATGTACAGTATAGCTGAACCACTCTCATTGTCTCCTCCTTCTTCCCTGCTGTACAGGGTTGAGGGTCAGGTACAGTATAGCTGAACCACTCTCTGTGTCTCCTCCTTGTTCCCTGGTGTACAGGGGTGAGGGTATGGTACAGTATAGCTGAACCACTCTCTGTGTCTCCTCCTTGTTCCCTGCTGTACAGGGGTGAGGGTAAGGTACAGTATAGCTCTCTCTGTGTCTCCTCCTTCTTCCCTGCTGTACAGGGGTGAGGGTCAGGTACAGTATAGCTGAACCACTCTCTGTGTCTCCTCCTTGTTCCTGCTGTACAGTGAGGGTCAGGTACAGTATAACTGGTCTCGTCCTTGTTCCCTGCTGTACAGGGTGAGGGTCAGGTACAGTATAGCTGAACCACTCTCTGTGTCTCCTCCTTGTTTCCTGGTGTACAGGGGTTAAGGTCAGTATAGCTGAACCACTCTCATTGTCTCCTCCTTGTTCCCTGCTGTACAGGGGTGAGGGTCAGGTACAGTATAGCTGAACCACTCTCTGTGTCTCCTCCTTGTTCCCTGCTGTACAGGTGAGGGGTCAGGTACAGTATAGCTGAACCACTCTCTGTGTCTCCTCCTTGTTCCCTGCTGTACAGGGGTGAGGGTCAGGTACAGTATAGCTGAACCACTCTCTGTGTCTCCTCCTTGTTCCCTGCTGTACAGGGGTGAGGGTCAGGTACAGTATAGCTGAACCACTCTCTGTGTCTCCTCCTTGTTCCCTGCTGTACAGGGGTGAGGGTCAGGTACAGTATAGCTGAACCACTCTCATGTCTCCTCCTTGTTCCCTGCTGTACAGGGGTGAGGGTCAGGTACAGTATAGCTGAACCACTCTCTGTGTCTCCTCCTTGTTCCCTGCTGTACAGGGGTGAGGGTCAGGTACAGTATAGCTGAACCACTCTCATTGTCTCCTCCTTGTTCCCTGCTGTACAGGGGTGAGGGTCAGGTACAGTATAGCTGAACCACTCTCTGTGTCTCCTCCTTGTTCCCTGCTGTACAGGGGTGAGGGTCAGGTACAGTATAGCTGAACCACTCTCTGTGTCTCCTCCTTGTTCCCTGCTGTACAGGGGTGAGGGTCAGGTACAGTATAGCTGAACCACTCTCTGTGTCTCCTCCTTGTTCCCTGCTGTACAGGGGTGAGGGTCAGGTACAGTATAGCTGAACCACTCTCTGTGTCTCCTCCTTGTTCCCTGCTGTACAGGGGTGAGGGTCAGGTACAGTATAGCTGAACCACTCTCTGTGTCTCCTCCTTGTTCCCTGCTGTACAGGGGTGAGGGTCAGGTACAGTATAGCTGAACCACTCTCTGTGTCTCCTCCTTATTCCCTGCTGTACAGGGGTGAGGGTCAGGTACAGTACAGCTGAACCACTCTCTGTGTCTCCTTTTTTCCTGCTGTACTGGGGTGAGGGTCACGTACAGTATAGCTGAACCACTCTCTGTCTCCTCCTTCTTCCCTGCTGTACAGGGGTGAGGGTCAGGTACAGTATAGCTGAACCACTCTCATTGTCTCCTCCTTGTTCCCTACTGTACAGGGGTGAGGGTCAGGTACAGTATACCAGAACCACTAACTGTGTTTTTTCCTTCTAAAGTTTTCTGTCCATCACTCTCTCTCTCTCCATTTTTCATCCTCCCCTGATCTTCTCATGTCTCTCCTCATGCAGTCCTCCCATCTCAGCTGTGGCCTTCCCCTTTTCCCGTATCCTTTATGTTGTTCTGCCTCTGCTCTCTTCGCTATTTTTCAGGCATCTATCCTTGCCAAGTGACCTGCCCATCTCATCCGGCTTCTCAATAATCCTCCTGTTACATTACATTGCATTCCAACCTCTTTCTTCAGGTCATTCGTCCTTCTTCTGTCTACCCTCTTTGTTCTTGTTATTCTTCTAACCCAGTTGTTCTCACAAACTTGCAGCTCCTGTTGTTGTTGTTCTGTCAGTGCCACTGTCTCCTGACCATAAAGGTATGCTGGTATAACTCCCTCTAAGGACTTTCCCCTCTCAGTGTTATGAGTAACTTATGACATAACAGTTGATGAATATGTTCATTAAGTTGGCAGTTAAATTATTATAACTATTCTTATCACAAACTTCATGGTTGTGAAGAAGATTTAGAATAATAAAATAATCGCTATACAGTAATTCATGACAACAAACTAACTTCATCTTGAAAAGTGAAAAAACTAATTGGATTATTCATTGGTCTCAAATTCCCGTCTTATACTATTTCTGTCATGAAAATTAATTTTTTTACTACAGTAATAAAATTAAAACATGAAGTATAACATTGTTAATTTAGATGTATTTTGAGATGAAAAAGATCACAGAATTGTGGCATTATAATTACACAAAACTCCCAATTGTGCAATCTTTTACTTACCTGGTCTAAATTATTAGCAGCGTCCATCTACTAAGTACTCCCCTTGGGTGAGGGAGATGGTTTAGGCCAGTCAAGGTAACATTACCCACCAGTGGCCCTGCTTATGCCGTCTGTCAAATAATACAGGACAGGATAGGACTGCACCCATCAAATCAAAGTCCAAAATTATCTCGGACTGTCCAACTGATGTGTGGGAGGGTCTTTCAATAAAGCTGTTATGAACAAAATGGATGGATTTAGTAGTTCCCCAAAACACATCACATATGGACGTGTGGAAGCATTGCAGAGGGGACTATTTGTTTATGGTGGTGCCATCTATTGAGTGGAACAGGTATTAATTCACATTATTGTGGACATCAGAACCAGGCAGCATTGGTGGCAACCAAGTTACATCAAGTAAAAATAACTACCGTGGTACGCATGACGGGCACTAACCCGGAAGTTTTCTTTCATGGGCCTTTTCTCAAGACTTACATACATATATGCATACATACAGCTTGCCCACTTGAAATAGTTTATAACTAAGTAAACAATGTTATGATTCTGCTACATTATTACAACAACACAACATATCATCATTTTTAAACCATTTTATTATACCAAAATATACAACACTTATGTCTACTCTCGTTAACTGTACAAATGTGTAAATGCACGGTCTGTTCATTTTAATGGTACATCAATTCATCATTTAACTAAACATACTTAACCTAACAGCGAAGTAATGGTATAATTTAAAATGGTCTTAGATATTATTGGCCTGTATCGGCATACTCTCACTTTTATTGTAATGTTTCCAGTGTTTTATCTCCACAACTTTTCATATGCATCTGCAGTCATAGTACAAGAAAAATATCAAAATTGTTATGTATTAGTTGACACAGATGTTATCAATTAAAGATAAATTACCAAGCATTTAGCTTTGCATGTTTTCCATGAAATAGCCATGAGCAGTATTTTAATGTTTTTAAAATACAAAATCCACGAATATAGTGTACCATCAACGAGAAACAAATTGGTGAATGATTAAGATCTATGATGTAAAATGAATAGTGAAACATTGTATCTTGGACTCTAGTTTATCCTGGTAGCCATTCTCATTTTACTTAAAAAACAGACAACTGTCACCAAATTATGCAAAGTAATCAGTTTGATACGTACGATTGTCATGACTTGTTTACTAGAGAAGCATTATGATTATGTTCTACTGCAAATATACACAGGTGCAGTTTATTTTGTAATCAAACTGGCACGTGGCTATGATGAGAAAACGTGTTTACATCATGATGTGGTCATTGCATATAGCATGGTGCACCTTATAACTATTCTTTATCTTATGATACAGTCATTATGTACAAAATGGCAAACTATCTTTTCTAAATTACTTAATTTGCCATTGCAGTCAATTTACTAGAATCAATTGGTTGTGGGTAATAAAACGGAACACTAACGAGCTACACCGACTCTGACCATCCTCAAGAAGTGGAAGAGTAACAAAAACAATTGAACATGGCCTGTGGCTTTGTCCAAATGTTTGTGTTACTCTGCCACTGTTGGTTGATTATGGAGCCGTACAGATCGCAGATGTTCCATTTCATAAAAACCCATGGTTAACGTTACTCTGATTATTTCTATAGCGATCATCTATTCATTATAATATTTTAGATGAGAGATTTCAGTGGGTTAGGAGTGGCAAAATATTGAAAACAATTAAAAAAGGTATTGCACAGAACAAAGAGTATTTACAGGATTCTTGTCATTACTAGGTCAAATTACAGCTTTCTCGGGTGCTGCCCCAACTGTTTAGAGTTGAACCTCTGTTAGTGTTAGGTCAGTGAGAAATACAACACAAGTCTGCCGTCATCTAAGAGCGGACCATGTCATTATATTTACCCTGTTGTCCTCCTTGGCTCCAAGCGCTTCTCATCTGTCTGTTGACAACCTCTCAGATTGTTTATTCCAGTTGTTTCAGTGCACCTCTGAGCTCGAGTTGGGGAGAGTTTTAGTCACAATATACATTTTGTTATTATTAATATATATTAATAGTTAACCCAGACTTGAAAACGTTTATCAAACAAGAAATAATAATAAAATAAATACGTTCTATATTAACCAGTTTCCATTAGTGAAACAATGAAAACTGGGACGTGATTTCAGCCCTAACCTTTGAGCCCTGAACTGTACAAATGAACCAAACGGAAGGTTAGACAGATCTTGTTAAACCTTAAAAGGTCCAGAAAATCAAATTGTAATAACATGGCTGAAGCCACATCTATGAACGTTCTGATGTCTCAATTGAACATATGTCTCTTTCTAGCACCAAACAATGCATATGTACTCCATATGGTATCATGTGATGACAACAGTGTCATGTGACGGTCACGTGACTTGAAGATGGAACTGTCATAGTGTTAGATGTGTGGTCATTTCTTGCGGTCATCCCTGCAGTCAATGACGTATCTCTGTGCCACTGAGAGTGGGGGTGAATACCCCTCGGGGTAAGATGTGTCCTCAAATAACACGGAGTAATCGCTTGAAGTCTGCAAACACAATCCACACAAACATAACCAACTTGGAGAATACTGATCTCTGAGCAAATATGTTACTGAAGCAAAATTGTGAATCTGAACATAATTATTTTCTAGATCGAACACTGTTTTATTTTCTGTAAACAACTATGATTCTATTTTCTTGACATTATGTGTGACCTTTTAATGTGGAATTCCATTCTATGTGATTTAAATAAAGCTTAAAATTAATCTGAAGAAATAGCCCTTCATTAATACCCCCTAATCCACAAGACAGTACCAGTTCTGGGGGCTCGTGAACCAAGGCTCGGTAGAAACAAGTCGTCTGAGGGTATAACGCCAATACCAGCTGAAAGCAAAACACACACCTCATAATGCAAGGGATGTACAACGATTTGTCCATGAAACAAAATAATCCAGTGTTGTTGCTCCCCTCCTTGTTCCCTGCTGTACAGGGGTGGGGATCAGGTACAGTATAGCTGAACCACTCTCTGTGTCTCCTCCTTGTTCCCTGCTGTACAGCAGTGAGGGTCAGGTACAGTATAGCTGAACCACTCTCATTGTCTCCTTGTTCCCTGCTGTACAGGGGTGAGGGTCAGGTAGAGTATAGCTGAACCACTCTCTGTGTCTCCTTATTGCCTGGTGTACTGGGGTGAGGGTCAGGTACAGTATAGCTGAACCACTCTCTGTGTCTCCTTGTTCCCTGCTGTACAGGGGTGAGGGTCAGGTACATTATAGCTGAACCACTCTCATTGTCTCCTCCTTGTTCCCTGCTGTACAGGGGTGAGGGTCAGGTACAGTATAGCTGAACCACTCTCTGTGTCTCCTCCTTGTTCCCTGCTGTACAGGGGTGAGGGTCAGGTACAGTATAGCTGAACCACTCTCTGTGTCTCCTCCTTGTTCCCTGCTGTACAGGGGTGAGGGTCAGGTACAGTATAGCTGAACCACTCTCTGTGTCTCCTCCTTGTTCCCTGCTGTACAGGGGTGAGGGTCAGGTACAGTATAGCTGAACCACTCTCTGTGTCTCCTCCTTGTTCCCTGCTGTACAGGGGTGGGGTTCAGGTACAGTATAGCTGAACCACTCTCTGTGTCTCCTCCTTGTTCCCTGGTGTACAGGGGTAAGGGTCAGGTACAGTATAGCTGAACCACTCTCTGTGTCTCCTCCTTCTTCCCTGCTGTACAGGGGTGAGGGTCAGGTACAGTATAGCTGAATCACTCTGTGTCTCCTCCTTGTTCCCTGCTGTACAGGGGTGAGGGTCAGGTACAGTATAGCTTAACCACTCTCATTGTCTCCTCCTTGTTCCCTGCTGTACAGGGGTGAGGGTCATGTACAGTATAGCTGAACCACTCTCATTGTCTCCTCCTTCTTCCCTGCTGTACAGGGTTGAGGGTCAGGTACAGTATAGCTGAACCACTCTCTGTGTCTCCTCCTTGTTCCCTGGTGTACAGGGGTGAGGGTAAGGTACAGTATAGCTGAACCACTCTCTGTGTCTCCTCCTTGTTCCCTGCTGTACAGGGGTGAGGGTAAGGTACAGTATAGCTGAACCGCTCTCATTGTCTCCTCCTTGTTCCCTGCTGTACAGGGGTGAGGGTCATGTACAGTATAGCTGAACCACTCTCTGTCTCTCCTCCTTGTTCCCTGGTGTACAGGGGTGAGGGTAAGGTACAGTATAGCTGAACCACTCTCATTGTCTCCTCCTTGTTCCCTGCTGTACAGGGGTGAGGGTCAGGTACAGTATAGCTGAACCACTCTCTGTGTCTCCTCCTTGTTCCCTGCTGTACAGGGGTGAGGGTCAGGTACAGTATAGCTGAACCACTCTCATTGTCTCCTCCTTCTTCCCTGCTGTACAGGGGTGAGGGTCAGGTACAGTATAGCTGAACCACTCTCTGTGTCTCCTCCTTGTTCCCTGCTGTAAAGGGGTGAGGGTCAGGAACATTATAGCTGAACCACTCTCTGTGTCTCCTCCTTGTTCCCTGGTGTACAAGGGTGAGGGTCAGGAACAGTATAGCTGAACCAATCTCTGTGTCTCCTTGTTGCCTGGTGTACTGGGGTGAGGGTAAGGTACAGTATAGCTGAACCACTCTCTGTGTCTTCTTGTTCCCTGCTGTACAGTGGTGAGGGTCAGGTACAGTATAGCTGAACCACTCTCTGTGTCTCCTCCTTGTTCCCTGCTGTACAGGGGTGGGGTTCAGGTACAGTATAGCTGAACCACTCTCTGTGTCTCCTCCTTGTTCCCTGGTGTACAGGGGTAAGGGTCAGGTACAGTATAGCTGAACCACTCTCTGTGTCTCCTCCTTGTTCCCTGCTGTACAGGGGTGAGGGTCAGGTACAGAATAGCTGAACCACTCTCATTGTCTCCTCCTTGTTCCCTGCTGTACAGGGGTGAGGGTCAGGTACAGTATAGCTGAACCACTCTCTGTGTCTCCTCCTTGTTCCCTGCTTCACAGTGGTGAGGGTAAGGTACAGTGTAGCTGAACCACTCTCTGTGTCTCCCCCTTCTTCCCTGCTGTACAGGGGTGAGGGTCAGGTACAGTATAGCTGAACCACTCTCTGCGTCTCCTCCTTGTTCCCTGGTGTACATGGGTGAGGGTCAGGTACAGTAGAGCTGAACCACTCTCTGTGTCTCCTCCTTGTTCCCTGCTGTACTGGGGTGAGGGTCAGGTACAGTATAGCTGAACTAATCTCATTGTCTCCTCCTTGTTCCCTGCTGTACAGGGGTGAGGGTCAGGTACAGTATAGCTGAACCACTCTCATTGTCTCCTCCTTGTTCCCTGCTGTACAGGGGTGAGGGTCAGGTACAGTATAGCTGAACCACTCTCTGTGTCTCCTCCTTGTTCCCTGCTGTACAGGGGTGAGGGTCAGGTACAGTATAGCTGAACCACTCTCATTGTCTCCTCCATGTTCCCTGCTGTACAGGGGTGAGGGTCAGGTACAGTATAGCTGAACCACTCTCATTGTCTCCTCCTTGTTCCCTGCTGTACAGGGGTGAGGGTCAGGTACAGTATAGCTGAACCACTCTCTGTGTCTCCTCCTTGTTCCCTGCTGTACAGGGGTGAGGGTCAGGTACAGTATAGCTGAACCACTCTCTGTGTCTCCTCCTTGTTCCCTGCTGTACAGGGGTGAGGGTCAGGTACAGTATAGCTCAACCACTCTCTGTGTCTCCTCCTTATTCCCTGCTGTACAGGGGTGAGGGTCAGGTACAGTACAGCTGAACCACTCTCTGTCTCCTTTTTTCCTGCTGTACTGGGGTGAGGGTCATGTACAGTATAGCTGAACCACTCTCTGTCTCCTCCTTCTTCCCTGCTGTACAGGGGTGAGGGTCAGGTACAGTATAGCTGAACCACTCTCATTGTCTCCTCCTTGTTCCCTGTTGTACAGGGGTGAGGGTCAGGTACAGTATACCAGAACCACTAACTGTGTTTTTTCCTTCTAAAGTTTTCTATCCATCGCTCTCTCTCTCCATTTTTCATCCTCCCCTGATCTTCTCATGTCCCTCCTCATGCAGTCCTCCCATCTCAGCTGTGGCCTTCCCCTTTTCCCGTATCCTTTATGTTGTTCTGCCTCTGCTCTCTTCGCTATTTGTCCGGCATCTATCCTTGCCAAGTGACCTGCCCATCTCATCCGGCTTCTCAATAATCCTCCTGTTACATTACATTGCATTCCAACCTCTTTCCTCAGGTCATTCGTCCTTCTTCTGTCTACCCTCTTTGTTCTTGTTATTCTTCTAACCCAGTTGTTCTCACAAACTTGCAGCTCCTGTTGTTGTTGTTCTGTCAGTGCCACTGTCTCCTGACCATAAAGGTATGCTGGTATAACTCCCTCTAAGGACTTTCCCCTCTCAATGTTATGAGTAACTTATGACATAACAGTTGATGAATATGTTCATTAAGTTGGCAGTTAAATTATTATAACTATTCTTATCACAAACTTCATGGTTGTGACGAAGATTTAGAATAATAAAATAATCGCTATACAGTAATTCATGACAACAAACTAACTTCATCTTGAAAAGTGAAAAAACTAATTGGATTATTCATTGGTCTCAAATTCCCGTCTTATACTATTTCTGTCATGAAAATTAATTTTTTTACTACAGTAATAAAATTAAAACATGAAGTATAACATTGTTAATTTAGATGTATTTTGAGATGAAAAAGATCACAGAATTGTGGCATTATAATTACACAAAACTCCCAATTGTGCAATCTTTTACTTACCTGGTCTAAATTATTAGCAGCGTCCATCTACTAAGTACTCCCCTTGGGTGAGGGAGATGGTTTAGGCCAGTCAAGGTAACATTACCCACCAGTGGCCCTGCTTATGCCGTCTGTCAAATAATACAGGACAGGATAGGACTGCACCCATCAAATCAAAGTCCAAAATTATCTCGGACTGTCCAACTGATGTGTGGGAGGGTCTTTCAATAAAGCTGTTATGAACAAAATGGATGGATTTAGTAGTTCCCCAAAACACATCACATATGGACGTGTGGAAGCATTGCAGAGGGGACTATTTGTTTATGGTGGTGCCATCTATTGAGTGGAACAGGTATTAATTCACATTATTGTGGACATCAGAACCAGGCAGCATTGGTGGCAACCAAGTTACATCAAGTAAAAATAACTACCGTGGTACGCATGACGGGCACTAACCCGGAAGTTTTCTTTCATGGGCCTTTTCTCAAGACTTACATACATATATGCATACATACAGCTTGCCCACTTGAAATAGTTTATAACTAAGTAAACAATGTTATGATTCTGCTACATTATTACAACAACACAACATATCATCATTTTTAAACCATTTTATTATACCAAAATATACAACACTTATGTCTACTCTCGTTAACTGTACAAATGTGTAAATGCACGGTCTGTTCATTTTAATGGTACATCAATTCATCATTTAACTAAACATACTTAACCTAACAGCGAAGTAATGGTATAATTTAAAATGGTCTTAGATATTATTGGCCTGTATCGACATACTCTCACTTTTATTGTAATGTTTCCAGTGTTTTATCTCCACAACTTTTCATATGCATCTGCAGTCATAGTACAAGAAAAATATCAAAATTGTTATGTATTAGTTGACACAGATGTTATCAATTAAAGATAAATTACCAAGCATTTAGCTTTGCATGTTTTCCATGAAATAGCCATGAGCAGTATTTTAATGTTTTTAAAATACAAAATCCACGAATATAGTGTACCATCAACGAGAAACAAATTGGTGAATGATTAAGATCTATGATGTAAAATGAATAGTGAAACATTGTATCTTGGACTCTAGTTTATCCTGGTAGCCATTCTCATTTTACTTAAAAAACAGACAACTGTCACCAAATTATGCAAAGTAATCAGTTTGATACGTACGATTGTCATGACTTGTTTACTAGAGAAGCATTATGATTATGTTCTACTGCAAATATACACAGGTGCAGTTTATTTTGTAATCAAACTGGCACGTGGCTATGATGAGAAAACGTGTTTACATCATGATGTGGTCATTGCATATAGCATGGTGCACCTTATAACTATTCTTTATCTTATGATACAGTCATTATGTACAAAATGGCAAACTATCTTTTCTAAATTACTTAATTTGCCATTGCAGTCAATTTACTAGAATCAATTGGTTGTGGGTAATAAAACGGAACACTAACGAGCTACACCGACTCTGACCATCCTCAAGAAGTGGAAGAGTAACAAAAACAATTGAACATGGCCTGTGGCTTTGTCCAAATGTTTGTGTTACTCTGCCACTGTTGGTTGATTATGGAGCCGTACAGATCGCAGATGTTCCATTTCATAAAAACCCATGGTTAACGTTACTCTGATTATTTCTATAGCGATCATCTATTCATTATAATATTTTAGATGAGAGATTTCAGTGGGTTAGGAGTGGCAAAATATTGAAAACAATTAAAAAAGGTATTGCACAGAACAAAGAGTATTTACAGGATTCTTGTCATTACTAGGTCAAATTACAGCTTTCTCGGGTGCTGCCCCAACTGTTTAGAGTTCAACCTCTGTTAGTGTTAGGTCAGTGAGAAATACAACACAAGTCTGCCGTCATCTAAGAGCGGACCATGTCATTATATTTACCCTGTTGTCCTCCTTGGCTCCAAGCGCTTCTCATCTGTCTGTTGACAACCTCTCAGATTGTTTATCCCAGTTGTTTCAGTGCACCTCTGAGCTCGAGTTGGGGAGAGTTTTAGTCACAATATACATTTTGTTATTATTAATATATATTAATAGTTAACCCAGACTTGAAAACGTTTATCAAACAAGAAATAATAATAAAATAAATACGTTCTATATTAACCAGTTTCCATTAGTGAAACAATGAAAACTGGGACGTGATTTCAGCCCTAACCTTTGAGCCCTGAACTGTACAAATGAACCAAACGGAAGGTTAGACAGATCTTGTTAAACCTTAAAAGGTCCAGAAAATCAAATTGTAATAACATGGCTGAAGCCACATCTATGAACGTTCTGATGTCTCAATTGAACATATGTCTCTCTCTAGCACCAAACACAATGCATATGTACTCCATATGGTATCATGTGATGACAACAGTGTCATGTGACGGTCACGTGACTTGAAGATGGAACTGTCATAGTGTTAGATGTGTGGTCATTTCTTGCGGTCATCCCTGCAGTCAATGACGTATCTCTGTGCCACTGAGAGTGGGGGTGAATACCCCTCGGGGTAAGATGTGTCCTCAAATAACACGGAGTAATCGCTTGAAGTCTGCAAACACAATCCACACAAACATAATCAACTTGGAGAATACTGATCTCTGAGCAAATATGTTACTGAAGCAAAATTGTGAATCTGAACATAATTATTTTCTAGATCGAACACTGTTTTATTTTCTGTAAACAACTATGATTCTATTTTCTTGACATTATGTGTGACCTTTTAATGTGGAATTCCATTCTATGTGATTTAAATAAAGCTTAAAATTAATCTGAAGAAGTAGCCCTTCATTAATACCCCCTAATCCACAAGACAGTACCAGTTCTGGGGGCTCGTGAACCAAGGCTCGGTAGAAACAAGTCGTCTGAGGGTATAACGCCAATACCAGCTGAAAGCAAAACACACACCTCATAATGCAAGGGATGTACAACGATTTGTCCATGAAACAAAATAATCCAGTGTTGTTGCTCCCCTCCTTGTTCCCTGCTGTACAGGGGTGGGGATCAGGTACAGTATAGCTGAACCACTCTCTGTGTCTCCTCCTTGTTCCCTGCTGTACAGCAGTGAGGGTCAGGTACAGTATAGCTGAACCACTCTCATTGTCTCCTTGTTCCCTGCTGTACAGGGGTGAGGGTCAGGTACAGTATAGCTGAACCACTCTCTGTGTCTCCTTGTTGCCTGGTGTACTGGGGTGAGGGTCAGGTACAGTATAGCTGAACCACTCTCTGTGTCTCCTTGTTCCCTGCTGTACAGGGGTGAGGGTCAGGTACATTATAGCTGAACCACTCTCATTGTCTCCTCCTTGTTCCCTGCTGTACAGGGGTGAGGGTCAGGTACAGTATAGCTGAACCACTCTCTGTGTCTCCTCCTTCTTCCCTGCTGTACAGGGGTGAGGGTCAGGTACAGTATAGCTGAACCACTCTCTGTGTCTCCTCCTTGTTCCCTGCTGTACAGGGGTGAGGGTCAGGTACAGTATAGCTGAACCACTCTCTGTGTCTCCTCCTTGTTCCCTGCTGTACAGGGGTGAGGGTCAGGTACAGTATAGCTGAACCACTCTCTGTGTCTCCTCCTTGTTCCCTGCTGTACAGGGGTGAGGGTCAGGTACAGTATAGCTGAACCACTCTCTGTGTCTCCTCCTTGTTCCCTGGTGTACAGGGGTGAGGGTCAGGTACAGTATAGCTGAACCACTCTCTGTGTCTCCTCCTTCTTCCCTGCTGTACAGGGGTGAGGGTCAGGTACAGTATAGCTGAACCACTCTGTGTCTCCTCCTTGTTCCCTGCTGTACAGGGGTGAGGGTCAGGTACAGTATAGCTGAACCACTCTCATTGTCTCCTCCTTGTTCCCTGCTGTACAGGGGTGAGGGTCATGTACAGTATAGCTGAACCACTCTCATTGTCTCCTCCTTCTTCCCTGCTGTACAGGGTTGAGGGTCAGGTACAGTATAGCTGAACCACTCTCTGTGTCTCCTCCTTGTTCCCTGGTGTACAGGGGTGAGGGTAAGGTACAGTATAGCTGAACCACTCTCTGTGTCTCCTCCTTGTTCCCTGCTGTACAGGGGTGAGGGTAAGGTACAGTATAGCTGAACCGCTCTCATTGTCTCCTCCTTGTTCCCTGCTGTACAGGGGTGAGGGTCATGTACAGTATAGCTGAACCACTCTCTGTCTCTCCTCCTTGTTCCCTGGTGTACAGGGGTGAGGGTAAGGTACAGTATAGCTGAACCACTCTCATTGTCTCCTCCTTGTTCCCTGCTGTACAGGGGTGAGGGTGAGGTACAGTATAGCTGAACCACTCTCTGTGTCTCCTCCTTGTTCCCTGCTGTACAGGGGTGGGGGTCAGGTACAGTATAGCTGAACCACTCTCTGTGTCTCCTCCTTCTTCCCTGCTGTACAGGGGTGAGGGTCAGGTACAGTATAGCTGAACCACTCTCTGTGTCTCCTCCTTGTTCCCTGCTGTACAGGGGTGAGGGTCAGGTACAGTATAGCTGAACCACTCTCTGTGTCTCCTCCTTGTTCCCTGGTGTACAAGGGTGAGGGTCAGGTACAGTATAGCTGAACCAATCTCTGTGTCTCCTTGTTGCCTGGTGTACTGGGGTGAGGGTAAGGTACAGTATAGCTGAACCACTCTCTGTGTCTTCTTGTTCCCTGCTGTACAGTGGTGAGGGTCAGGTACAGTATAGCTGAACCACTCTCTGTGTCTCCTCCTTGTTCCCTGCTGTACAGGGGTGGGGTTCAGGTACAGTATAGCTGAACCACTCTCTGTGTCTCCTCCTTGTTCCCTGGTGTACAGGGGTAAGGGTCAGGTACAGTATAGCTGAACCAATCTCTGTGCCTCATCCTTGTTCCCTGCTGTACAGCGGTGAGGGTCAGGTACAATATCGCTGAACCACTCTCTGTGTCTCCTTGTTGCCTGGTGTACTGGGGTGAGGGTCAGGTACAGTATAGCTGAACCACTCTCTGTGTCTCCTCTTTGTTCCCTGCTGCACAGGGGTGAGCGTCAGGTACAGTATATCTGAACCACTCTCTGTGTCTCCTCCTTGTTCCCTGGTGTACAGGGGTGAGGGTCAGGTACAGTATAGCTGAACCACTCTCTGTGTCTCCTCCTTCTTCCCTGCTGTACAGGGATGAGGGTCAGGTACACTATAGCTGAACCACTCTCATTGTCTCCTCCTTGTTCCCTGCTGTACAGGGGTGAGGGTCATGTACAGTATAGCTGAACCACTCTCATTGTCTCCTTCTTCTTCCCTGCTGTACAGAGGTGAGGGTCAGGTACAGTATAGCTGAACCACTCTCTGTGTCTCCTCCTTGTTCCCTGGTGTACAGGGGTGAGGGTAAGATACAGTATAGCTGAACCACTCTTATTGTCTCCTCCTTGTTCCCTGCTGTACAGGGGTGAGGGTCAGGTACAGTATAGCTGAACCACTCTCTGTGTCTCCTCCTTGTTCCCTGCTGTACAGGGGTGAGGGTCATGTACACTATAGCTGAACCACTCTCATTGTCTCATCCTTGTTCCCTGCTGTACAGGGGTGAGGGTCAGGTACAGTATAGCTGAACCACTCTCTGTGTCTCCTACTTGTTCCCTGGTGTACAGGGGTGAGGGTCAGGTACAGTATAGCTGAACCACTCTCTGTGTCTCCTCC
>JAHLWY010006298.1:0-16362 GCA_020002185.1 Paraescarpia echinospica | reverse complement strand
AGCATGGAACAAGGAGGAGACAATGAGTGTGGTTCAGCTATACTGTACCTGACCCTCACCCCTGTACAGCAGGGAACAAGGAGGAGACAATGAGAGTGGTTCAGCTATACTGTACCTGACCCTCACCCCTGTACAGCAGGGAACAAGGAGGAGACACAGAGAGTGGTTCAGCTATACTGTACCTGACCCTCACCCCTGTACAGCAGGGAACAAGGAGGAGACACAGAGAGGGGTTCAGCTATACTGTACCTGACCCTCACCCCTGTACAGCAGGGAACAAGGAGGAGACACAGAGAGTGGTTCAGCTATACTGTACCTGACCCTCACCCCTGTACAGCAGGGAACAAGGAGGAGACACAGAGAGTGGTTCAGCTATACTGTACCTGACACACCCCTGTACAGCAGGGAAGAAGGAGGAGACACAGAGAGTGGTTCAGCTATACTGTACCTGAACCCACCCCTGTACAGCAGGGAAGAAAGAGGAGACACAGAGAGTGGTTCAGCTATGCTGTACCTGACCCTCACCCCTGTACACCAGGGAACAAGGAGGAGACACAGAGAGTGGTTCAACTATACTGTACCTGACCCTCACCCCTGTACAGCAGGGAACAAGGAGGAGACACAGAGATTGGTTCAGCTATGCTGTACCTGACCCTCACCCCTGTACAGCTGGGAACAAGGAGGAGACAATGAGAGTGGTTCAGCTATACTGTACCTTACCCTCACCCCTGTACACCAGGGAACAAGGAGGAGACACAGAGAGTGGTTCAGCTATACTGTACTTGACCCTCACCCCTGTACAGCAGGGAACAAGGAGACACAGAGAGTGGTTCAGCTATACTGTACCTGACCCTCACCCCTGTACAGCAGGGAACAAGGAGGAGACACAGAGAGTGGTTCAGCTATACTGTACCTGACACACCCCTGTACAGCAGGGAAGAAGGAGGAGACACAGAGAGTGGTTCAGCTATACTGTACCTGACCCCCACCCCTGTACAGCAGGGAAGAAAGAGGAGACACAGAGAGTGGTTCAGCTATACTGTACCTGACCCTCACCCCAGTACAGCAGGAAAAAAGGAGACACAGAGAGTGGTTCAGCTATACTGTACCTGACCCTCACCCGTGTACACAAGGGAACAAGGAGGAGACACAGAGAGTGGTTCAGCTATACTGTACCTGACCCTCACCCCTGTACAGCAGGGAACAAGGAGGAGACAATGAGAGTGGTTCAGCTATACTGTACCTGACCCTCACCCCTGTACAGCAGGGAACAAGGAGGAGACACAGAGATTGGTTCAGCTATACTGTACCTGACCCTCACCCCTGTACAGCTGGGAACAAGGAGGAGACAATGAGAGTGGTTCAGCTATACTGTACCTTACCCTCACCCCTGTACACCAGGGAACAAGGAGGAGACGCAGAGAGTGGTTCAGCTATACTGTACCTGACCCTCACCCCTGTACACCAGGGAACAAGGAGGAGACAATGAGGAGTGGCCCCAGCTGATACTGTAAAATGACACTCACCTCACTGTACAGCAGGGAACAAGGAGAGGAGACAATGAGCGGTTCAGCTTATATTGTACTCTGACCTCACCCCCAGCACAGCAGGGGAACAAGGGAAGAGACACAGGAGTGGTTCAGCTTATACTGTACCTGACTCCTCACCCCTACAGCAGGTGTGGAAGAAGGAGGAGACACAGAGAGGTTCAGATATACTGTAATCACCTGACCTCACCCCTTCTGTGGCCAGCAGGGAACAAGGAGGAGACATGAGAGTGGTTCAGCTTATACTGTACCTGACCTCACCCCAGTACACCAGGCAACAAGGAGACACACAGTGAGTGGTTCAGCTATACTGTACCTGACCCTCACCGCTGTACAACAGGGAACAAGGAGGAGACACAGAGAGTGGTTCAGCTATACTGTACCTGACCCTTACCCCTGTACACCAGGGAACAAGGAGGAGACACAGAGAGTGGTTCAGCTATACTGTACCTGACCCTCACCACTGTACAGCAGGGAACAAGAAGACACAGAGAGTGGTTCAGCTATACTATATCTTACCCTCACCCCAGTACACCAGGCAACAAGGAGACACAGAGATTGGTTCAGCTATACTGTACCTGACCCTTACCCCTGTACACCAGGGAACAAGGAGGAGACACAGAGAGTGGTTCAGCTATACTGTACCTGACCCCCACCCCTGTACAGCAGGGAACAAGGAGACACAGAGAGTGGTTCAGCTATACTGTACATGACCCTCACCCCTGTACAGCAGGGAACAAGGAGGAGACACAGAGAGTGGTTCAGCTATACTGTACCTGACCCCCACCCCTGTACAGCAGGGAAGAAGGAGGAGACACAGAGAGTGGTTCAGCTATACTGTGCCTGACCCCCACCCCTGTACAGCAGGGAAGAAGGAGGAGACACAGAGAGTGGTTCAACTATACTGTACCTGACCCTCACCCCAGTACAGCAGGAAAAAAGGAGACACAGAGAGTGGTTCAGCTGTACTGTACCTGACCCTCACCCCTGTACAGCAGGGAATAAGGAGGAGACACAGAGAATGGTTCAGCTATACTGTACCTGACCTTCACCCCTGTACAGCAGGGAACAAGGAGGAGACACAGAGAGTGGTTCAGCTATACTGTACCTGACCCTCACCCCTGTACAGCAGGGAACAAGGAGGAGACACAGAGAGTGGTTCAGCTATACTGTACCTGACCCTCACCCCTGTACAGCAGGGAACAAGGAGGAGACAATGAGAGTGGTTCAGGTATACTGTACCTGACCCTCACCCCTGTACAGCAGGGAACATGGAGGAGACAATGAGAGTGGTTCAGCTGTACTGTACCTGACCCTCACCACTGTACAGCAGGGAACAAGGAGGAGACAATGAGAGTGGTTCAGCTATACTGTACCTGACCCTCACCCCTGTACAGCAGGGAACAAGGAGGAGACAATGAGCGTGGTTCAGCTATACTGTACCTGACCCTCACCACTGTACAGCAGGGAACAAGAAGACACAGAGAGTGGTTCAGCTATACTGTACCTTACCCTCACCCCAGTACACCAGGCAACAAGGAGACACAGAGATTGGTTCAGCTATACTGTACCTGACACTTACCCCTGTACACCAGGGAACAAGGAGGAGACACAGAGAGAGGTTCAGCTATACTGTACCTGACCCTCACCCCTGTACAGCAGGGAACAAGGAGACACAGAGAGTGGTTCAGCTATACTGTACCTGACCCTCACCGCTGTACGGCAGGGAACAAGGAGACACAGAGAGTGGTTCAGCTATACTGTACCTGACACACCCCTGTACAGCAGGGAAGAAGGAGGAGACACAGAGAGAGGTTCAGCTATACTGTACCTGACCCCCACCACTGTACAGCAGGGAAGAAAGAGGAGACACAGAGAGTGGTTCAGCTATACTGTACCTGACCCTCACCCCTGTACACCAGGGAACAAGGAGGAGACACAGAGAGTGGTTCAGCTATACTGTACCTGACCCTCACCCCTGTACAGCAGGGAACAAGGAGGAGACAATGAGAGTGGTTCAGCTATAGTGTACCTGACCCTCACCCCTGTACAGCAGGGAAGAAGGAGGAGACACAGAGATTGGTTCAGCTATACTGCACCTGACCCTCACCCCTGTACAGCATGGAACAAGGAGGAGACAATGAGAGTGGTTCAGCTATACTGTACCTGACCCTCACCCCTGTACAGCAGGGAACAAGGAGGAGACAATGAGAGTGGTTCAGCTATACTGTAAATGACACTCACCACTGTACAGCAGGGAACAAGGAGGAGACAATGAGAGTGGTTCAGCTATACTGTACCTGACCCTCACCCCTGTACAGCAGGGAACAAGGAGGAGACACAGAGTGGTTCAGCTATACTGTACCTGACCCTCACCCCTGTACAGCAGGGAAGAAGGAGGAGACACAGAGAGTGGTTCAGATATACTGTACCTGACCCTCACCCCTGTACAGCAGGGAACAAGGAGGAGACACAGAGAGTGGTTCAGCTATACTGTACCTGACCCTCACCCCAGTACACCAGGCAACAAGGGAGACACACAGTGGAGTGGTCTAGCTATACTGTACCTTTTAATCTCTCACCGCTGTACAGCAGGGGAACAAGGAGGAGACACAGAGATTGGTTCAGCTATGCTGTACCTGACCCTTACCCCTGTACAGCAGGGAACAAGGAGGAGACACAGAGAGTGGTTCAGCTATACTGTACCTGAACCCCACCCCTGTACAGTAAGGAACAAGGAGGAGACACAGAGAGTGGTTCAGCTATACTGTACCTGACCCTCACCACTGTACAGCAGGGAACAAGAAGACACAGAGAGTGGTTCAGCTATACTGTATCTTACCCTCACCCCAGTACACCAGGCAACAAGGAGACACAGAGATTGGTTCAGCTATACAGTACCTGACCCATACCCCTGTACACCAGGGAACAAGGAGGAGACACAGAGAGTGGTTCAGCTATACTGTACCTGACCCTCACCCCTGTACAGCAGGGAACAAGGAGACACAGAGAGTGGTTCAGCTATACTGTACCTGACCCTCACCCCTGTACAGCAGGGAACAAGGAGGAGACACAGAAGTGGTTCAGCTATGAGTACCTGACCCCACCTGGACAGCAGGGAAGAAGGAGGAGACACAGAGAGTGGTTCAGCTATACTGTGCCTGACCCCCACCCCTGTACAGCAGGGAAGAAGGAGGAGACACAGAGAGTGGTTCAGCTATACTGTACCTGACCCTCACCCCAGTACAGCAGTAAAAAAGGAGACACAGAGAGTGGTTCAGCTATACTGTACCTGACCCCCACCCCTGTACAGCAGGGAAGAAGGAGGAGACACAGAGAGTGGTTCAGCTATACTGTGCCTGACCCCCACCCCTGTACAGCAGGGAAGAAGGAGGAGACACAGAGAGTGGTTCAGCTGTACTGTACCTGACCCTCACCCCTGTACAGCAGGGAATAAGGAGGAGACACAGAGAGTTGTTCAGCTATACTGTACCTGACCTTCACCCCTGTACAGCAGGGAACAAGGAGGAGACACAGAGAGTGGTTCAGCTATAATGTACCTGACACTCACCCCTGTACAGCAGGGAACAAGGAGGAGACACAGAGAGTGGTTCAGCTATACTCTACCTGTCCCTCACCCCTGTACAGCAGGGAACAAGGAGGAGACAATGAGAGTGGTTCAGCTATACTGTACCTGACCCTCACCCCTGTACAGCAGGGAACATGGAGGAGACAATGAGAGTGGTTCAGCTGTACTGTCCCTGACCCTCACCCCTGTACAGCAGGGAACAAGGAGGAGACAATGAGAGTGGTTCAGCTATACTGTACCTGACCCTCACCCCTGTACAGCAGGGAACAAGGAGGAGACACAGAGAGTGGTTCAGCTATACTGTACCTGACCCTCACCCCTGTACAGCAGGGAACAAGGAGGAGACAATGAGAGTGGTTCAGCTATACTGTACCTGACCCTCACCCCTGTACAGCAGGGAACAAGGAGGAGACAATGAGAGTGGTTCAGCTATACTGTACCTGACCCTCACCCATGTACACCAGGGAACAAGGAGGAGACGCAGAAAGTGGTTCAGCTATACTGTACCTGACCCTCACCCCTGTACAGCAGGGAAGAAGGAGGAGACACAGAGAGTGGTTCAGCTATACTCTACCTGACCCTCACCCCTGTACAGCAGGGAACAAGGAGGAGACAATGAGAGTGGTTCAGCTATACTGTACCTGACCCTCACCACTGTACAGCAGGGAACAAGGAGGAGACAATGAGAGTGGTTCAGCTATACTGTACCTGACCCTCACCCCTGTACAGCAGGGAACAAGGAGGAGACACAGAGAGTGGTTCAGCTATACTGTACCTGACCCTCACCCCTGTACAGCAAGGAACATGGAGGAGACACACAGAGTGGTTCAGCAATTCTGTACCTGACCCTCACCTCTGTACAGCAGGGAACAAGGAGGAGACACAGAGAGTGGTTCAGCTATACTGTACCTGAACCCCACCCCTGTACAGTAGGGAACAAGGAGGAGACACAGAGAGTGGTTCAGCTATACTGTACCTGATCCTCACCACTGTACAGCAGGGAACAAGAAGACACAAAGAGTGGTTCAACTATACTGTATCTTACCCTCACCCCAGTACACCAGGCAACAAGGAGACACAGAGATTGGTTCAGCTATACTGTACCTGACCCTTACCCCTGTACACCAGGGAACAAGGAGGAGACACAGAGAGTGGTTCAGCTATACTGTACCTGACCCTCACCCCAGTACACCAGGCAACAAGGAGACACAGTGAGTGGTTCAGCTATACTGTACCTGACCCTCACCGCTGTACAGTAGGGAACAAGGAGGAGACACAGAGATTGGTTCAGCTATACTGTACCTGACCCTTACCCCTGTACACCAGGGAACAAGGAGGAGACACAGAGAGTGGTTCAGCTATACAGTACCTGACCCTCACCCCAGTACACCAGGCAACAAGGAGACACAGTGAGTGGTTCAGCTATACTGTACCTGACCCTCACCGCTGTACAGTAGGGAACAAGGAGGAGACACAGAGAGTGGTTCAGCTATACTGTACCTGAACCCCACCCCTGTACAGTAGGGAACAAGGAGGAGACACAGAGAGTGGTTCAGCTATACTGTACCTGACCCTCACCACTGTACAGCAGGGAACAAGAAGACACAGAGAATGGTTCAGCTATACTGTATCTTACCCTCACCCCAGTACACCAGGCAACAAGGAGACACAGAGATTGGTTCAGCTATACTGTACCTGACCCTTACCCCTGTACACCAGGGAACAAGGAGGAGACACAGAGAGTGGTTCAGCTATACTGTACCTGACCCTCACCCCTGTACAGCAGGGAACAAGGAGACACAGAGAGTGGTTCAGCTATACTGTACATGACCCTCACCCCTGTACAGCAGGGAACAAGGAGGAGACACAGAGAGTGGTTCAGCTATACTGTACCTGACCCCCACCCCTGTACAGCAGGGAAGAAGGAGGAGACACAGAGAGTGGTTCAGCTATACTGTGCCTGACCCCACCCCTGTACAGCAGGGAAGAAGGAGGAGACACAGAGAGTGGTTCAGCTATACTGTACCTGACCCTCACCCCTGTACAGCAGGGAACAAGGAGGAGACACAGAGAGTGGTTCAGCTATACTGTACCTGACCCTCACCCCTGTACAGCAGGGAACAAGGCGGAGACACAGAGAATGGTTCAGCTATATTGTACCTGACCCTCACCCCTGTACAGCAGGGAACAAGGAGGAGACAATGAGAGTGGTTCAGCTATACTGTACCTGACCCTCACCCCTGTACAGCAGGGAACATGGAGGAGACAATGAGAGTGGTTCAGCTATACTGTACCTGACCCTCACCCCTGTACAGCAGGGAACAAGGAGGAGATAATGAGAGTGGTTCAGCTATACTGTACCTGACCCTCACCCCTGTACAGCAGGGAACAAGGAGGAGACAATGAGAGTGGTTCAGCTATACTGTACCTGACCCTCACCCATGTACACCAGGGAACAAGGAGGAGACGCAGAGAGTGGTTCAGCTATACTGTACCTGACCCTCACCCATGTACACCAGGGAACAAGGAGGAGACGCAGAAAGTGGTTCAGCTATACTGTACCTGACCCTCACCCCTGTACAGCAGGGAAGAAGGAGGAGACACAGAGAGTGGTTCAGCTATACTCTACCTGACCCTCACCCCTGTACAGCAGGGAACAAGGAGGAGACAATGAGAGTGGTTCAGCTATACTGTACCTGACCCTCACCACTGTACAGCAGGGAACAAGGAGGAGACAATGAGAGTGGTTCAGCTATACTGTACCTGACCCTCACCCCTGTACAGCAAGGAACAAGGAGGAGACGCAGAGAGTGGTTCAGCTATACTGTACCTGACCCTCACCCCTGTACAGCAGGGAACAAGGAGGAGACAGAGAGAGTGGTTCAGTTATAATGTACCTGACCCTCACCTCTGTACAGCAGGGAACAAGGAGGAGACACAGAGAGTGGTTCAGCTATACTGTACCTGAACCCCACCCCTGTACAGTAGGGAACAAGGAGGAGACACAGAGAGTGGTTCAGCTATACTGTACCTGACCCTCACCACTGTACAGCAGGGAACAAGAAGACACAGAGAGTGGTTCAGCTATACTGTACCTTACCCTCACCCCAGTACACCAGGCAACAAGGAGACACAGAGATTGGTTCAGCTATACTGTACCTGACCCTTACCCCTGTACACCAGGGAACAAGGAGGAGACACAGAGAGTGGTTCAGCTATACTGTACCTGACCCTCACCCCAGTACACCAGGCAACAAGGAGACACAGTGAGTGGTTCAGCTATACTGTACCTGACCCTCACCGCTGTACAGCAGGGAACAAGGAGGAGACACAGAGATTGGTTCAGCTATACTGTACCTGACCCTTACCCCTGTACACCAGGGAACAAGGAGGAGACACAGAGAGTGGTTCAGCTATACTGTACCTGAACCCCACCCCTGTACAGTAGGGAACAAGGAGGAGACACAGAGAGTGGTTCAGCTATACTGTACCTGACCCTCACCACTGTACAGCAGGGAACAAGAAGACACAGAGAGTGGTTCAGCTATACTATATCTTACCCTCACCCCAGTACACCATGCAACAAGGAGACACAGAGATTGGTTCAGCTATACTGTACCTGACCCTTACCCCTGTACACCAGGGAACAAGGAGGAGACACAGAGAGTGGTTCAGCTATACTGTACCTGACCCTCACCCCTGTACAGCAGGGAACAAGGAGACACAGAGAGTGGTTCAGCTATACTGTACATGACCCTCACCCCTGTACAGCAGGGAACAAGGAGGAGACACAGAGAGTGGTTCAGCTATACTGTACTTGACCCCCACCCCTGTGCAGCAGGGAAGAAGGAGGAGACACAGAGAGTGGTTCAGCTATACTGTGCCTGACCCCCACCCCTGTACAGCAGGGAAGAAGGAGGAGACACAGAGAGTGGTTCAGCTATACTGTACCTGACCCTCACCCCAGTACAGCAGTAAAAAAGGAGACACAGAGAGTGGTTCAGCTATACTGTACCTGACCCCCACCCCTGTACAGCAGGGAAGAAGGAGGAGACACAGAGAGTGGTTCAGCTATACTGTACCTGACCCTCACCCCAGTACAGCAGGAAAAAAGGAGACACAGAGAGTGGTTCAGCTGTACTGTACCTGACCCTCACCCCTGTACAGCAGGGAATAAGGAGGAGACACAGAGAGTGGTTCAGCTATACTGTACCTGACCTTCACCCCTGTACAGCAGGGAACAAGGAGGAGACAATGAGAGTGGTTCAGCTATACTGTACCTGACCCTCACCCCTGTACAGCAGGGAACAAGGAGGAGACACAGAGAGTGGTTCAGCTATACTGTACCTGACCCTCACCCCTGTACAGCAGGGAACAAGGAGGAGACACAGAGAGTGGTTCAGCTATACTGTACCTGACCCTCACCCCAGTACAGCAGGAAAAAAGGAGACACAGAGAGTGGTTCAGCTATACTGTACCTGACCCTCACCCCTGTACACCAGGGAACAAGGAGGAGACACAGAGAGTGGTTCAGCTATACTGTACTTGACCCTCACCCCTGTACAGCAGGGAACAAGGAGACACAGAGAGTGGTTCAGCTATACTGTACCTGACCCTCACCCCTGTACAGCAGGGAACAAGGAGGAGACACAGAGAGTGGTTCAGCTATACTGTACCTGACACACCCCTGTACAGCAGGGAAGAAGGAGGAGACACAGAGAGTGGTTCAGCTATACTGTACCTGACCCCCACCCCTGTACAGCAGGGAAGAAAGAGGAGACACAGAGAGTGGTTCAGCTATACTGTACCTGACCCTCACCCCTGTACAGCAGGGAACAAGGAGGAGACACAGAGAGTGGTTCAGCTATACTGTACCTGACCCTCACCCCTGTACAGCAGGGAACAAGGAGGAGACAATGAGAGTGGTTCAGCTATACTGTACCTGACCCTCACCCCTGTACAGCAGGGAACAAGGAGGAGACACAGAGAGTGGTTCAGCTATACTGTACCTGACCCTCACCCCTGTACAGCAGGGAACAAGGAGGAGAAAATGAGAGTGGTTCATCTATACTGTACCTTACCCTCACCCCTGTACAGCATGGAACAAGGAGGAGACAATGAGAGTGGTTCAGCTATACTGTACCTGACCCTCACCCCTGTACAGCAGGGAACAAGGAGGAGACACAGAGAGTGGTTCAGCTATACTGTACCTGACCCTCACCGCTGTACAGCAGGGAACAAGGAGGAGACTCAGAGAGTGGTTCAGCTATACTGTACCTGACCCTCACCACTGTACAGCAGGGAACAAGCAGGAGACAATGAGAGTGGTTCAGCTATACTGTACCTGACCCTCACCCCTGTACACCAGGGAACAAGGAGGAGACACAGAGAGTGGTTCAGCTATATTGTACCTGACCCTCACCCCTGTACAGCAGGGAACAAGGAGGAGACAATGAGAGTGGTTCAGCTATACTGTACCTGACCCTCACCCCTGTACAGCAAGGAACATGGAGGAGACAATGAGAGTGGTTCAGCTGTACTGTACCTGAACCTCACCCCTGTACAGCAGGGAACAAGGAGCAGACAATGAGAGTGGTTCAGCTATACTGTACTTGACCCTCACCCCTGTACAGCAGGGAACAAGGAGGAGACAATGAGAGTGGTTCAGCTATACTGTACCTGACCCTCACCCCTGTACAGCAGGGAACAAGGAGGAGACGCAGAGAGTGGTTCAGCTATACTGTACCTGACCCTCACCCATGTACACCAGGGAACAAGGAGGAGACGCAGAGAGTGGTTCAGCTATACTGTACCTGACCCTCACCCCTGTACAGCAGGGAAGAAGGAGGAGACACAGAGAGTGGTTCAGCTATACTGTACCTGACCCTCACCCCTGTACAGCAGGGAACAAGGAGGAGACAATGAGAGTGGTTTAGCTATACTGTACCTGACACTCACCACTGTACAACAGGGAACAAGGGGGAGACAATGAGAGTGGTTCAGCTATACTGTACCTGACCCTCACCACTGTACAGCAGGGAACAAGGAGGAGACAATGAGAGTGGTTCAGCTATACTGTACCTGACCCTCACCCCTGTACAGCAGGGAACAAGGAGGAGACACAGAGAGTGGTTCAGTTATAATGTACCTGACCCTCACCTCTGTACTGCAGGGAAGAAGGAGGAGACACAGAGAGTGGTTCAGCTATACTGTACCTGACCCTCACCCCTCTACACCAGGGAACAAGGAGGAGACACAGAGAGTGGTTCAGCTATACTGTACCTGACCCACACCCCTGTACAGCAGGGAACAAGGAGGAGACTCAGAGAGTGGTTCAGCTATATTGTACCTGACCCTGACCACTGTACAGCAGGGAACAAGCAGGAGACAATGAGAGTGGTTCAGCTATACTGTACCTTACCCTCACCCCTGTACACCAGGGAACAAGGAGGAGACACAGAGAGTGGTTCAGCTATACTGTACCTGACCCTCACCCCAGTACACCAGGCAACAAGGAGACACAGAGAGTGGTTCAGCTATATTGTACCTGACCCTCACCGCTGTACAGCAGGGAACAAGGAGGAGACACAGAGATTGGTTCAGCTATACTGTACCTGATCCTTACCCCTGTACACCAGGGAACAAGGAGGAGACACAGAGAGTGGTTCAGCTATACTGTACCTGACCCCCACCCCTGTACAGCATGGAACAAGGAGGAGACACAGAGAGTGGTTCAGCTATAGTGTACCTTACCCTCACCCCAGTACACCAGGCAACAAGGAGACACAGAGATTGGTTCAGCTATACTGTACCTGACCCTCACCCTTGTACACCAGGGAACAAGGAGGAGACACAGAGAGTGGTTCAGCTATACTGTACCTGACCCTCACCCCTTTACACCAGGGAACAAGGAGGAGACACAGAGAGTGGTTCAGCTATACTGTACCTGACCCTCACCCCTGTACAGCAGGGAACAAGGAGGAGACACAGAGAGTGGTTCAGCTATACTGTACCTTACCCTCACCCCTGTACAGCAGGGAACAAGGAGGAGACACAGAGAGTGGTTCAGCTATACTGTACCTGACCCTCACCCCTGTACAGCAGGGAACAAGGAGGAGACAATGAGAGTGGTTCAGCTATACTGTACCTGACCCTCACCCCTGTACAGCAGGGAACAAGGAGGAGACAATGAGAGTGGTTCATCTATACTGTACCTGACCCTCACCCCTGTACAGCAGGGAACAAGGAGGAGACACAGAGAGTGGTTCAGCTATACTGTACCTGACCCTCACCCCTGTACAGCAGGGAACAAGGAGGAGACAATGAGAGTGGTTCAGCTATACTGTACCTTACCCTCACCCATGTACACCAGGGAACAAGGAGGAGACACAGAGAGTGGTTCAGCTATACTGTACCTGACCCTCACCCCTGTACAGCAGGGAACAAGGAGGAGACAATGAGCGTGGTTCGGCTATACTGTAAATGACACTCACCACTGTACAGCAGGGAACAAGGAGGAGACAATGAGAGTGGTTCAGCTATACTGTACCTGACCCTCACCCCTGTACAGCAGGGAACAAGGAGGAGACAATGAGAGTGGTTCAGCTATACTGTACCTGACCCTCACCCCTGTACAGCAGGGAACAAGGAGGAGACACAGAGAGTGGTTCAGCTATACTGTACCTGACCCTCACCCCAGTACACCAGGCAACAAGGAGACACAGTGAGTGGTTCAGCTATACTGTACCTGACCCTCACCGCTGTACAGCAGGGAACAAGGAGGAGACACAGAGATTGGTTCAGCTATACTGTACCTGACCCTTACCCCTTTACACCAGGGAACAAGGAGGAGACACAGAGAGTGGTTCGGCTATACTGTACCTGAACCCCACCCCTGTACAGCAGGAAAAAAGGAGACACAGAGAGTGGTTCAGCTATACTGTACCTGACCCTCACCCCTGTACACCAGGGAACAAGGAGGAGACACAGAGAGTGGTTCAGCTATACTGTACCTGACCCTCACCCCTGTACATAGGGAACAAGGAGGAGACACAGAGAGTGGTTCAGCTATACTGTACCTGACCCTCACCCTTGTACATAGGGAACAAGGAGGAGACACAGAGAGTGGTTCAGCTATACTGTACCTGACCCTCACCCCTGTAGAGCAGGGAACAAGGAGGAGAAAATGAGAGTGGTTCAGCTATACTGTACCTTACCCTCACCCCTGTACAGCATGGAACAAGGAGGAGACAATGAGAGTGGTTCAGCTATACTGTACCTGACCCTCACCCCTGTACAGTAGGGAACAAGGAGGAGACAATGAGAGTGGTTCAGCTATACTGTACCTGACCCTCACCCCTGTACAGCAGGGAACAAGGAGGAGACACAGAGTGTTTTAGCTATACTGTACCTGACCCTCACCCCTGTACAGCAGGGAAGAAGGAGGAGACACAGAGAGTGGTTCAGATATACTGTACCTGACCCTCACCCCTGTACAGCAGGGAACAAGGAGGAGACACAGAGAGTGGTTCAGCTATACTGTACCTGACCCTCACCCCAGTACACCAGGCAACAAAGAGACACAGTGAGTGGTTCAGCTATACTGTACCTGACCCTCACCGCTGTACAGCAGGGAACAAGGAGGAGACACAGAGATTGGTTCAGCTATACTGTACCTGACCCTTACCCCTGTACACCAGGGAACAAGGAGGAGACACAGAGAGTGGTTCAGCTATACTGTACCTGAACCCCACCCCTGTACAGTAGGGAACAAGGAGGAGACGCAGAGAGTGGTTCAGCTATACTGTACCTGACCCTCACCACTGTACAGCAGGGAACAAGAAGACACAGAGAGTGGTTCAACTATACTGTATCTTACCCTCACCCCAGTACACCAGGCAACAAGGAGACACAGAGATTGGTTCAGCTATACTGTACCTGACCCTTACCCCTGTACACCAGGGAACAAGGAGGAGACACAGAGAGTGGTTCAGCTATACTGTACCTGACCCTCACCCCTGTACAGCAGGGAACAAGGAGACACAGAGAGTGGTTCAGCTATGCTGTACATGACCCTCACCCCTGTACAGCTGGGAACAAGGAGGAGACACAGAGAGTGGTTCAGCTATACTGCACCTGACCCCCACCCCTGTACAGCAGGGAAGAAGGAGGAGACACAGAGAGTGGTTCAGCTATACTGTGCCTGACCCCCACCCCTGTACAGCAGGGAAGAAGGAGGAGACACAGAGAGTGGTTCAGCTATACTGTACCTGACACTCACCCCAGTACAGCAGTAAAAAAGGAGACACAGAGAGTGGTTCAGCTATACTGTACCTGACCCCCACCCCTGTACAGCAGGGAAGAAGGAGGAGACACAGAGAGTGGTTCAGCTATACTGTGCCTGACCCCCACCCCTGTACAGCAGGGAAGAATGAGGAGACACAGAGGGTGGTTCAGCTGTACTGTACCTGACCCTCACCCCTGTACAGCAGGGAATAAGGAGGAGACACAGAGAGTTGTTCAGCTATACTGTACCTGACCTTCACCCCTGTACAGCAGGGAACAAGGAGGAGACACAGAGAGTGGTTCAGCTATAATGTACCTGACCCTCACCCCTGTACAGCAGGGAACAAGGAGGAGACACAGAGAGTGGTTCAGCTATACTCTACCTGACCCTCACCCCTGTACAGCAGGGAACAAGGAGGAGACAATGAGAGTGGTTCAGCTATACTGTACCTGACCCTCACCCCTGTACAGCAGGGAACATGGAGGAGACAATGAGAGTGGTTCAGCTGTACTGTACCTGACCCTCACCCCTGTACAGCAGGGAACAAGGAGGAGACAATGAGAGTGGTTCAGCTATACTGTACCTGACCCTCATCCCTGTACAGCAGGGAACAAGGAGGAGACAATGAGAGTGGTTCAGCTACATTGTACCTGACCCTCACCCATGTACACCAGGGAACAAGGAGGAGACGCAGAGAGTGGTTCAGCTATACTGTACCTGACCCTCACCCATGTACGCCAGGGAACAAGGAGGAGACGCAGAGAGTGGTTCAGCTATACTGTACCTGACCCTCACCCCTGTACAGCAGGGAAGAAGGAGGAGACACAGAGAGTGGTTCAGCTATACTCTACCTGACCCTCACCCCTGTACAGCAGGGAACAAGGAGGAGACAATGAGAGTGGTTCAGCTATACTGTACCTGACCCTCACCCCTGTACAGCAGGGAACAAGGAGGAGACAATGAGAGTGGTTCAGCTATACTGTACCTGACCCTCACCCCTGTACAGCAAGGAACAAGGAGGAGACACAGAGAGTGGTTCAGCTATACTGTACCTGACCCTCACCCCTGTACAGCAGGGAACAAGGAGGAGACACAGAGAGTGGTTCAGTTATAATGTACCTGACCCTCACCTCTGTACAGCAGGGAACAAGGAGGAGACACAGAGAGTGGTTCAGTTTTACTGTACCTGACCCTCACCCCTGTACAGCAGGGAACAAGGAGGAGACACAGAGAGTGGTTCAGCTATACTGTACCTGACCCTCACCCCTGTACAGCAGGGAACAAGGAGGAGACACACAGAGTGGTTCAACTATACTGTATCTTACCCTCACCCCAGTACACCAGGCAACAAGGAGACACAGAGATTGGTTCAGCTATTCTGTACCTGACCCTTACCCCTGTACACCAGGGAACAAGGAGGAGACACAGAGAGTGGTTCAGCTATACTGTACCTGACCCTCACCCCAGTACACCAGGCAACAAGGAGACACAGTGAGTGGTTAAGCTATACTGTACCTGACCCTCACCGCTGTACAGCAGGGAACAAGGAGGAGACACAGAGATTGGTTCAGCTATACTGTACCTGACCCTTACCCCTGTACACCAGGGAACAAGGAGGAGACACAGAGAGTGGTTCAGATATACTGTACCTGACCCTCACCCCTGTACAGCAGGGAACAAGGAGGAGACACAGAGTGGTTCAGCTATACTGTACCTGACCCTCACCCCTGTACAGCAGGGAACAAGGAGGAGACACAGAGAGTGGTTCAGCTATACTGTACCTGACCCTCACCCCTGTACAGCAGGCAACAAGGAGACACAGAGAGTGGTTCAGCTATACTGTACCTGACCCTCACCCCTGTACAGCAGGGAACAAGGAGGAGACAATGAGAGTGGTTCAGCTATACTGTACCTGACCCTCACCCCTGTACAGCAGGGAA
>JAHLWY010006297.1:0-41065 GCA_020002185.1 Paraescarpia echinospica | reverse complement strand
CATATTTACCTAAGTTTTCAGTTTGATGCCATTTTCAACATTACACATGGGTGCACCAAGTGATGTAAAGGTAGTCATGATATGTACAGTTTAGTACACATTTACCTAAGTTGTCAGTTTTATGCCATTTTCAACATTACGCATGGCTGCACCGAGTGATGTAAAGGTTGTCGTGCTATGTACAGTGTTGTACACATTTACCTAAATTGTCAGTTTGATGCCATTTTCAACATTACGCATGGCTACATCGAGTTATGTAAAGGTTGTCATGATATGTACAGTGTTTTACATATTTACCTAAGTTTTCAGTTTGATGCCATTTTCAACATTACGCATGGCTACACCGAGTGATGTAAAGGTTGTCATGATATGTACAGTGTTGTACACATTTACCTAAGTTTTCAATTTGATGCCATTTTCAACATTACGCATGGCTGCACCGAGTGATGTAACGGTTGTCATGATATGTACAGTGTTGTACACATTTTCCTAATTTGTCAGTTTGACGCCATTTTCAACATTACGCATGGCTGCCCCGAGTGAGGTATAGGTTGTCATGATATATACTGTTTTGTACACATTTATCTAAGTTGTCAGTTTGATGCCATTTTCAACATTAAGCATGGCTGCACCGAGTGATGTAAAGGTTGTCATGATATGTACAGTGTTGTACATATTTACATAAGTTTTCAGCTTGATGCCATTTTCAACATTACACATGGCTGCACCAAGTGATGTAAAAGTTGTCATGATATGTATAGTGTTGTACACATTTATCTAAGTTTTCAATTTGATGCCATTTTCAACATTACGCATGGATGCACTGAGTGATGTAAAGGTTGTCATGATATGTACAGTGTTGTACACATTTACCTAAATTGTAAGTTTGACGCCATTTTCAACATTACGCATGGCTGCACCGAGTAATGTAAAGGTTGTCATGATATGTACAGTGTTGTACACATTTACCTAAATTGTCAGTTTGACGCAATTTACAACATTGCGCATGGCTGCACCGAGTGATGTAAAGGTTGTCATGATATGTACAGTGTTGTACATATTTACCTAAGTTGTCAGTTTGATGCCATTTTCAACATTACGCATAGCTGCACCGAGTGATGTAAAGGTTTTCATGATATGTACAATGTTGTACACATTTACCTAAGTTGTCAGTTTGATGCCATATTCAACATTACGCATGGCTGCACCGAGTGATGTAAAGGTTGTCATGATATGTACAGTGTTGTACACATTTACCTAAGTTGTCAGTTTGATGCCATTTTCAACATTACGCATGGCTGCACCGAGTGATGTAAAGGTTGTCGTGATATGTACAGTGTTGTACACATTTACCTAAGTTTTCAGTTTGATGCCATTTTCAACATTACGCATGGCTGCACCGAGTGATGTAAAGGTTGTCGTGCTATGTACAGTTTTGTACACATTTACCTAAATTGTCAGTTTGATGCATTTTCAACATTACGCATGGCTACATCGAGTTATGTAAAGGTTGTCATGATATGTACAGTGTTGTACATATTTACCTAAGTTTTCAGTTTGATGCCATTTTCAACATTACGCATGGCTGCACCGAGTGATGTAAAGGTTGTCATGATATGTACAGTATTGTACACATTTACCTAAGTTTTCAATTTGATGCCATTTTCAACATTGCGCATGGCTGCACCGAGTGATGTAAAGGTTGTCATGATATGTACAATGTTGTACATATTTACCTAAGTTGTCAGTTTGACGCCATTTTCAACATTACGCATGGCTGCCCCGAGTGAAGTATAGGTTGTCATGATATATACTGTTTTGTACACATTTATCTAAGTTGTCAGTTTGATGCCATTTTCAACATTAAGCATGGCAGCACCGAGTGACCTAAAGGTTGTCATGATATGTACAATGTTGTACATATTTACCTAAGTTCTCAGTTTGATGCCATTTTCAACATTACACAAGGCTGCACCAAGTGATGTAAAGGTTGTCATGATATGTACAGTGTTGTACACATTTACCTAAATTGTAAGTTTGACGCCATTTTCAACATTACGCATGGCTGCACCGAGTAATGTAAAGGTTGTCATGATATGTACAGTGTTGTACACATTTACCTAAATTGTCAGTTTGACGCAATTTACAACATTGCGCATGGCTGCACCGAGTGATGTAAAGGTTGTCATGATATGTACAGTGTTGTACATATTTACCTAAGTTGTCAGTTTGATGCCATTTTCAACATTACGCATGGCTGCACCGTTTAATGTAAAGGTTGTCGTGCAATGAACAGTGTTGTACACATTTACCTAAATTGTCAGTTTGATGCCATTTTCAACATTACGCATGGCTACATCGAGTTATGTAAAGGTTGTCATGATATGTACAGTGTTGTACATATTTACCTAAGTTTTCAGTTTGATGCCATTTTCAACATTACGCATGGCTGCACCGAGTGACCTAAAGGTTGTCATGATATGTACAGTGTTGTACATATTTACCTAAGTTCTCAGTTTGATGCCATTTTCAACATTACACAAGGCTGCACCAAGTGATGTAAAGGTTGTCATGATATGTACAGTGTTGTACACATTTACCTAAGTTTTCAATTTGATGCCATTTTCAACATTACGCATGGATGCACTGAGTGATGTAAAGGTTGTCATGATATGTACAGTGTTGTACACATTTACATAAATTGTCAGTTTGATGCCATTTTCAACATTACGCATAGCTGCACCGAGTGATGTAAAGGTTTTCATGATATGTACAATGTTGTACACATTTACCTAAGTTGTCAGTTTGATGCCATATTCAACATTACGCATGGCTGCACCGAGTGATGTAAAGGTTGTCATGATATGTACAGTGTTGTACACATTTACCTAAGTTGTCAGTTTGATGCCATTTTCAACATTACGCATGGCTGCACCGAGTGATGTAAAGGTTGTCATGATATGTACAGTGTTGTACACATTTACCTAAGTTTTCAGTTTGATGCCATTTTCAACATTACGCATGGCTGCACCGAGTGATGTAAAGGTTGTCGTGCTATGTACAGTTTTGTACACATTTACCTAAATTGTCAGTTTGATGCATTTTCAACATTACGCATGGCTACATCGAGTTATGTAAAGGTTGTCATGATATGTACAGTATTGTACACATTTACCTAAGTTTACAATTTGATGCCATTTTCAACATTGCGCATGGCTGCACCGAGTGATGTAAAGGTTGTCATGATATGTACAATGTTGTACATATTTACGTAAGTTTTCAGTTTGACGCCATTTTCAACATTACGCATGGCTGCCCCGAGTGATGTATAGGTTGTCATGATATATACAGTTTTGTACACATTTATCTAAGTTGTCAGTTTGATGCCATTTTCAACATTAAGCATGGCTGCACCGAGTGATCTAAAGGTTGTCATGATATGTACAGTATTGTACATATTTACCTAAGTTTTCAGTTTGATGCCATTTTTAACATTACACATGGCTGCACCAAGTGATGTAAAGGTTGTCATGATATGTACAGTGTTGTACACATTTACCTAAGTTGTCAGTTTGACGCCATTTTCAACATTACGCATGGCTGCACCGAGTAATGTAAAGGTTGTCATGATATGTATAGTGTTGTACACATTTACATAAATTGTCAGTTTGATGCCATTTTCAACATTACGCATAGCTGCACCGAGTGATGTAAAGGTTTTCATGATATGTACAATGTTGTACACATTTACCTAAGTTGTCAGTTTGATGCCATATTCAACATTACGCATGGCTGCACCGAGTGATGTAAAGGTTGTCATGATATGTACAGTGTTGTACACATTTACCTAAGTTGTCAGTTTGATGCCATTTTCAACATTACGCATGGCTGCACCGAGTGATGTAAAGGTTGTCATGATATGTACAGTGTTGTACACATTTACCTAAGTTTTCAGTTTGATGCCATTTTCAACATTACGCAATGCTGCACCGAGTGATGTAAAGGTTGTCGTGCTATGTACAGTTTTGTACACATTTACCTAAGTTGTCAGTTTGACGCCATTTTCAACATTACGCATGGCTGCACCGTGTAATGTAAAGGTTGTCTTGCTATGTACAGTGTTGTACACATTTACCTAAATTGTCAGTTTGATGCCATTTTCAACATTACGCATGGCTACATCGAGTTATGTAAAGGTTGTCATGATATGTACAGTGTTGTACATATTTACCTAAGTTTTCAGTTTGATGCCATTTTCAACACTACGCATGGCTGCACCGAGTGATGTAAAGGTTGTCATGATATGTACAGTGTTGTACACATTTACCTAAGTTTTCAATTTGATGCCATTTTCAACATTACGCATGGCTGCACCGAGTGATGTAAAGGTTGTCATGATATGTACAGTGTTGTACACATTTTCCTAATTTGTCAGTTTGACGCCATTTTCAACATTACGCATGGCTGCCCCGAGTGAGGTATAGGTTGTCGCGATATAGTACTGTTTGAAAAATACACACCAAGCTTTCAATTTGATGCCATTTTAATATTACACATGTATTGCAAAATCTGGTGATGGGTTGGTTGATGTACAGTGTTGTACATATTTACCTAAGTTCTCAGTTTGATGCCATTTTCAACATTACACAAGGCTGCACCAAGTGATGTAAAGGTTGTCATGATATGTACAGTGTTGTACACATTTACCTAAGTTTTCAATTTGATGCCATTTTCAACATTACGCATGGATGCACTGACTGATGTAAAGGTTGTCATGATATGTACAGTGTTGTACACATTTACCTAAATTGTAAGTTTGACGCCATTTTCAACATTACGCATGGCTGCACCGAGTAATGTAAAGGTTGTCATGATATGTATAGTGTTGTACACATTTACATAAATTGTCAGATTGATGCCATTTTCAACATTACGCATAGCTGCACCGAGTGATGTAAAGGTTTTCATGATATGTACAATGTTGTACATATTTACCTAAGTTCTCAGTTTGATGCCATTTTCAACATTACACAAGGCTGCACCAAGTGATGTAAAGGTTGTCATGATATGTACAGTGTTGTACACATTTACCTAAGTTGTCAGTTTGATGCCATTTTCAACATTACGCATGGCTGCACCGAGTGATGTAAAGGTTGTCATGATATGTACAGTGTTGTGCATATTTACCTAAGTTTTCAGTTTGATGCCATTTTCAACATTACGCATGGCTGCACCGAGTGATGTAAAGGTTGTCGTGCTATGTACAGTTTTGTACACATTTACCTAAATTGTCAATTTGATGCATTTTCAACATTACGCATGGCTACATCGAGTTATGTAAAGGTTGTCATGATATGTACAGTGTTGTGCATATTTACCTAAGTTTTCAGTTTGATGCCATTTTCAACATTACGCATGGCTGCACCGAGTGATGTAAAGGTTGTCATGATATGTACAGTATTGTACACATTTACCTAAGTTTTCAATTTGATGCCATTTTCAACATTGCGCATGGCTGCACCGAGTGATGTAAAGGTTGTCATGATATGTACAATGTTGTACATATTTACCTAAGTTTTCAGTTTGACGCCATTTTCAACATTACGCATGGCTGCCCCGAGTGATGTATAGGTTGTCATGATATATACTGTTTTGTACACATTTATCTAAGTTGTCAGTTTGATGCCATTTTCAACATTAATCGTGGCTGCACCGAGTGATCTAAAGGTTGTCATGATATGTACAGTATTGTACATATTTACCTAAGTTTTCAATTTGATGCCATTTTTAACATTACACATGGCTGCACCAAGTGATGTAAAGGTTGTCATGATATGTACAGTGTTGTACACATTTACCTAAGTTGTCAGTTTGACGCCATTTTCAACATTACGCATGGCTGCACCGTGTAATGTAAAGGTTGTCGTGCTATGTACAGTGTTGTACACATTTACCTAAATTGTCAGTTTGATGCCATTTTCAACATTACACAAGGCTGCACCAAGTGATGTAAAGGTTGTCATGATATGTACAGTGTTGTACACATTTACCTAAGTTTTCAATTTGATGCCATTTTCAACATTACGCATGGATGCACTGAGTGATGTAAAGGTTGTCATGATATGTACAGTGTTGTACACATTTACCTAAATTGTAAGTTTGACGCCATTTTCAACATTACGCATGGCTGCACCGAGTAATGTAAAGGTTGTCATGATATGTATAGTGTTGTACACATTTACATAAATTGTCAGTTTGATGCCATTTTCAACATTACGCATAGCTGCACCGAGTGATGTAAAGGTTTTCATGATATGTACAATGTTGTACACATTTACCTAAGTTGTCAGTTTGATGCCATATTCAACATTACGCATGGCTGCACCGAGTGATGTAAAGGTTGTCATGATATGTACAGTGTTGTACACATTTACCTAAGTTGTCAGTTTGATGCCATTTTCAACATTACGCATGGCTGCACCGAGTGATGTAAAGGTTGTCATGATATGTACAGTATTGTACACATTTACCTAAGTTTTCAATTTGATGCCATTTTCAACATTACACATGGGTGCACCAAGTGATGTAAAGGTAGTCATGATATGTACAGTGTAGTACACATTTACCTAAATTGTCAGTTTGATGCATTTTCAACATTACGCATGGCTACATCGAGTTATGTAAAGGTTGTCATGATATGTACAGTGTTGTGCATATTTACCTAAGTTTTCAGTTTGATGCCATTTTCAACATTACGCATGGCTGCACCGAGTGATGTAAAGGTTGTCATGATATGTACAGTATTGTACACATTTACCTAAGTTTTCAATTTGATGCCATTTTCAACATTCCGCATGGCTGCACCGAGTGATGTAAAGGTTGTCATGATATGTACAATGTTGTACATATTTACCTAAGTTTTCAGTTTGACGCCATTTTCAACATTACGCATGGCTGCCCCGAGTGATGTATAGGTTGTCATGATATATACTGTTTTGTACACATTTATCTAAGTTGTCAGTTTGATGCCATTTTCAACAATAAGCATGGCTGCACCGAGTGATCTAAAGGTTGTCATGATATGTACAGTATTGTACATATTTACCTAAGTTTTCAGTTTGATGCCATTTTTAACATTACACATGGCTGCACCAAGTGATGTAAAGGTTGTCATGATATGTACAGTGTTGTACACATTTACCTAAGTTGTCAGTTTGACGCCATTTTCAACATTACGCATGGCTGCACCGTGTAATGTAAAGGTTGTCGTGCTATGTACAGTGTTGTACACATTTACCTAAATTGTCAGTTTGATGCCATTTTCAACATTACGCATGGCTACATCGAGTTATGTAAAGGTTGTCATGATATGTACAGTGTTGTACATATTTACCTAAGTTTTCAGTTTGATGCCATTTTCAACATTACGCATGGCTGCACCGAGTGATGTAAAGGTTGTCATGATATGTACAGTGTTGTACACATTTACCTAAGTTTTCAATTTGATGCCATTTTCAACATTACGCATGGCTGCACCGAGTGATGTAAAGGTTGTCATGATATGTACAGTGTTGTACACATTTTCCTAATTTGTCAGTTTGACGCCATTTTCAACATTACGCATGGCTGCCCCGAGTGAAGTATAGGTTGTCATGATATATACTGTTTTGTACACATTTATCTAAGTTGTCAGTTTGATGCCATTTTCAACATTAAGCATGGCAGCACCGAGTGACCTAAAGGTTGTCATGATATGTACAATGTTGTACATATTTACCTAAGTTCTCAGTTTGATGCCATTTTCAACATTACACAAGGCTGCACCAAGTGATGTAAAGGTTGTCATGATATGTACAGTGTTGTACACATTTACCTAAGTTTTCAATTTGATGCCATTTTCAACATTACGCATGGATGCACTGAGTGATGTAAAGGTTGTCATGATATGTACAGTGTTGTACACATTTACCTAAATTGTAAGTTTGACGCCATTTTCAACATTACGCATGGCTGCACCGAGTAATGTAAAGGTTGTCATGATATGTACAGTGTTGTACACATTTACCTAAATTGTCAGTTTGACGCAATTTACAACATTGCGCATGGCTGCACCGAGTGATGTAAAGGTTGTCATGATACGTACAGTGTTGTACATATTTACCTAAGTTGTCAGTTTGATGCCATTTTCAACATTACGCATAGCTGCACTGAGTGATGTAAAGGTTTTCATGATATGTACAATGTTGTACACATTTACCTATGTTGTCAGTTTGATGCCATATTCAACATTACGCATGGCTGCACCGAGTGATGTAAAGGTTGTCATGATATGTACAGTGTTGTACACATTTACCTAAGTTGTCAGTTTGATGCCATTTTCAACATTACGCATGGCTGCACCGAGTGATGTAAAGGTTGTCATGATATGTACAGTGTTGTACACATTTACCTAAGTTTTCAGTTTGATGCCATTTTCAACATTACGCATGGCTGCACCGAGTGATGTAAAGGTTGTCGTGCTATGTACAGTTTTGTACACATTTACCTAAATTGTCAGTTTGATGCATTTTCAACATTACGCATGGCTACATCGAGTTATGTAAAGGTTGTCATGATATGTACAGTGTTGTACATATTTACCTAAGTTTTCAGTTTGATACCATTTTCAACATTACGCATGGCTGCACCGAGTGATGTAAAGGTTGTCATGATATGTACAGTATTGTACACATTTACCTAAGTTTTCAATTTGATGCCATTTTCAACATTGCGCATGGCTGCACCGAGTGATGTAAAGGTTGTCATGATATGTACAATGTTGTACATATTTACCTAAGTTGTCAGTTTGACGCCATTTTCAACATTACGCATGGCTGCCCCGAGTGAAGTATAGGTTGTCATGATATATACTGTTTTGTACACATTTATCTAAGTTGTCAGTTTGATGCCATTTTCAACATTAAGCATGGCAGCACCGAGTGACCTAAAGGTTGTCATGATATGTACAATGTTGTACATATTTACCTAAGTTCTCAGTTTGATGCCATTTTCAACATTACACAAGGCTGCACCAAGTGATGTAAAGGTTGTCATGATATGTACAGTGTTGTACACATTTACCTAAATTGTAAGTTTGACGCCATTTTCAACATTACGCATGGCTGCACCGAGTAATGTAAAGGTTGTCATGATATGTACAGTGTTGTACACATTTACCTAAATTGTCAGTTTGACGCAATTTACAACATTGCGCATGGCTGCACCGAGTGATGTAAAGGTTGTCATGATATGTACAGTGTTGTACATATTTACCTAAGTTGTCAGATTGATGCCATTTTCAACATTACGCATGGCTGCACCGTTTAATGTAAAGGTTGTCGTGCAATGAACAGTGTTGTACACATTTACCTAAATTGTCAGTTTGATGCCATTTTCAACATTACGCATGGCTACATCGAGTTATGTAAAGGTTGTCATGATATGTACAGTGTTGTACATATTTACCTAAGTTTTCAGTTTGATGCCATTTTCAACATTACGCATGGCTGCACCGAGTGACCTAAAGGTTGTCATGATATGTACAGTGTTGTACATATTTACCTAAGTTCTCAGTTTGATGCCATTTTCAACATTACACAAGGCTGCACCAAGTGATGTAAAGGTTGTCATGATATGTACAGTGTTGTACACATTTACCTAAGTTTTCAATTTGATGCCATTTTCAACATTACGCATGGATGCACTGAGTGATGTAAAGGTTGTCATGATATGTACAGTGTTGTACACATTTACATAAATTGTCAGTTTGATGCCATTTTCAACATTACGCATAGCTGCACCGAGTGATGTAAAGGTTTTCATGATATGTACAATGTTGTACACATTTACCTAAGTTGTCAGTTTGATGCCATATTCAACATTACGCATGGCTGCACCGAGTGATGTAAAGGTTGTCATGATATGTACAGTGTTGTACACATTTACCTAAGTTGTCAGTTTGATGCCATTTTCAACATTACGCATGGCTGCACCGAGTGATGTAAAGGTTGTCATGATATGTACAGTGTTGTACACATTTACCTAAGTTTTCAGTTTGATGCCATTTTCAACATTACGCATGGCTGCACCGAGTGATGTAAAGGTTGTCGTGCTATGTACAGTTTTGTACACATTTACCTAAATTGTCAGTTTGATGCATTTTCAACATTACGCATGGCTACATCGAGTTATGTAAAGGTTGTCATGATATGTACAGTATTGTACACATTTACCTAAGTTTACAATTTGATGCCATTTTCAACATTGCGCATGGCTGCACCGAGTGATGTAAAGGTTGTCATGATATGTACAATGTTGTACATATTTACGTAAGTTTTCAGTTTGACGCCATTTTCAACATTACGCATGGCTGCCCCGAGTGATGTATAGGTTGTCATGACAGTTTTGTACACATTTATCTAAGTTGTCAGTTTGATGCCATTTTCAACATTAAGCATGGCTGCACCGAGTGATCTAAAGGTTGTCATGATATGTACAGTATTGTACATATTTACCTAAGTTTTCAGTTTGATGCCATTTTCATCATTACGCATGGCTGCACCGAGTGATGTAAAGGTTGTCATGATATGTACAGTATTGTACACATTTACCTAAGTTTTCAATTTGATGCCATTTTCAACATTGCGCATGGCTGCACCGAGTGATGTAAAGGTTGTCATGATATGTACAATGTTGTAGTTTTCAGTTTGACGCCATTTTCAACATTACGCATGGCTGCCCCGAGTGAGGTAAGGTTGTCATGATATATACTGTTTTGTACACATTTACTAAGTTGTCAGTTTGATGCCATTTTCAACATTACGCATGGCTGCACCGAGTGATGTAAAGGTTGTCATGATATGTACAGTGTTGTACATATTTACCTAAGTTTTCAGTTTGATGCCATTTTCAACATTACGCATGGCTGCACCGAGTGATGTAAAGGTTGTCATGATATGTACAGTGTTGTACACATTTACCTAAGTTGTCAGTTTGATGCCATTTTCAACATTACGCATGGCTGCACCGAGTAATGTAAAGGTTGTCATGATATGTACAGTGTTGTACACATTTACCTAAATTGTCAGTTTGACGCCATTTACAACATTGCGCATGCTGCACCGAGTAATGTAAAGGTTGTCATGATATGTACAGTGTTGTACATATTTACCTAAGTTGTCAGTTTGATGCCATTTTCAACATTACGCATGGCTGCACCGTGTAATGTAAAGGTTGTCGTGCTATGTACAGTGTTGTACACATTTACCTAAATTGTCAGTTTGATGCCATTTTCAACATTACGCATGGCTACATCGAGTTATGTAAAGGTTGTCATAATATGTACAGTGTTGTACATATTTACCTAAGTTTTCAGTTTGATGCCAATTTCAACATTACGCATGGCTGCACCGAGTGACCTAAAGGTTGTCATGATATGTACAGTGTTGTACATATTTACCTAAGTTCTCAGTTTGATGCCATTTTCAACATTACACAAGGCTGCACCAAGTGATGTAAAGGTTGTCATGATATGTACAGTGTTGTACACATTTACCTAAGTTTTCAATTTGATGCCATTTTCAACATTACGCATGGATGCACTGAGTGATGTAAAGGTTGTCATGATATGTACAGTGTTGTACACATTTACATAAATTGTCAGTTTGATGCCATTTTCAACATTACGCATAGCTGCACCGAGTGATGTAAAGGTTTTCATGATATGTACAATGTTGTACACATTTACCTAAGTTGTCAGTTTGATGCCATATTCAACATTACGCATGGCTGCACCGAGTGATGTAAAGGTTGTCATGATATGTACAGTGTTGTACACATTTACCTAAGTTGTCAGTTTGATGCCATTTTCAACATTACGCATGGCTGCACCGAGTGATGTAAAGGTTGTCATGATATGTACAGTGTTGTACACATTTACCTAAGTTTTCAGTTTGATGCCATTTTCAACATTACGCATGGCTGCACCGAGTGATGTAAAGGTTGTCGTGCTATGTACAGTTTTGTACACATTTACCTAAATTGTCAGTTTGATGCATTTTCAACATTACGCATGGCTACATCGAGTTATGTAAAGGTTGTCATGATATGTACAGTATTGTACACATTTACCTAAGTTTACAATTTGATGCCATTTTCAACATTGCGCATGGCTGCACCGAGTGATGTAAAGGTTGTCATGATATGTACAATGTTGTACATATTTACGTAAGTTTTCAGTTTGACGCCATTTTCAACATTACGCATGGCTGCCCCGAGTGATGTATAGGTTGTCATGATATATACAGTTTTGTACACATTTATCTAAGTTGTCAGTTTGATGCCATTTTCAACATTAAGCATGGCTGCACCGAGTGATCTAAAGGTTGTCATGATATGTACAGTATTGTACATATTTACCTAAGTTTTCAGTTTGATGCCATTTTTAACATTACACATGGCTGCACCAAGTGATGTAAAGGTTGTCATGATATGTACAGTGTTGTACACATTTACCTAAGTTGTCAGTTTGACGCCATTTTCAACATTACGCATGGCTGCACCAAGTGATGTAAAGGTTGTCATGATATGTACAGTGTTGTACACATTTACCTAAGTTGTCAGTTTGACGCCATTTTCAACATTACGCATGGCTGCACCGTGTAATGTAAAGGTTGTCGTGCTATGTACAGTGTTGTACACATTTACCTAAATTGTCAGTTTGATGCCATTTTCAACATTACGCATGGCTACATCGAGTTATGTAAAGGTTGTCATGATATGTACAGTGTTGTACATATTTACCTAAGTTTTCAGTTTGATGCCATTTTCAACATTACGCATGGCTGCACCGAGTGACCTAAAGGTTGTCATGATATGTACAGTGTTGTACACATTTACCTAAGTTGTCAGTTTGATGCCATTTTCAACATTACGCATGGCTGCACCGAGTGATGTAAAGGTTGTCATGATATGTACAGTGTTGTACACATTTACCTAAGTTTTCAGTTTGATGCCATTTTCAACATTACGCATGGCTGCACCGAGTGATGTAAAGGTTGTCGTGCTATGTACAGTTTTGTACACATTTACCTAAATTGTCAGTTTTATGCATTTTCAACATTACGCATGGCTACATCGAGTTATGTAAAGGTTGTCATGATATGTACAGTGTTGTACATATTTACCTAAGTTTTCAGTTTGATGCCATTTTCAACATTAAGCATGGTTGCACCGAGTGATGTAAAGGTTGTCATGATATGTACAGTATTGTACACATTTACCTAAGTTTTCAATTTGATGCCATTTTCAACATTGCGCATGGCTGCACCGAGTGATGTAAAGGTTGTGATGATATGTACAATGTTGTACATATTTACCTAAGTTTTCAGTTTGACGCCATTTTCAACATTACGCATCGCTGCCCCGAGTGATGTATAGGTTGTCATGATATATACTGTTTTGTACACATTTATCTAAGTTGTCAGTTTGATGCCATTTTCAACATTAAGCATGGCTGCACCGAGTGATCTAAAGGTTGTCATGATATGTACAGTATTGTACATATTTACCTAAGTTTTCAGTTTGATGCCATTTTTAACATTACACATGGCTGCACCAAGTGATGTAAAGGTTGTCATGATATGTACAGTGTTGTACACATTTACCTAAGTTTTCAATTTGATGCCATTTTCAACATTACGCATGGATGCACTGAGTGATGTAAAGGTTGTCATGATATGTACAGTGTTGTACACATTTACCTAAATTGTAAGTTTGACGCCATTTTCAACATTACGCATGGCTGCACCGAGTAATGTAAAGGTTGTCATGATATGTATAGTGTTGTACACATTTACATAAATTGTCAGTTTGATGCCATTTTCAACATTACGCATAGCTGCACCGAGTGATGTAAAGGTTTTCATGATATGTACAATGTTGTACACATTTACCTAAGTTGTCAGTTTGATGCCATATTCAACATTACGCATGGCTGCACCGAGTGATGTAAAGGTTGTCATGATATGTACAGTGTTGTACACATTTACCTAAGTTGTCAGTTTGATGCCATTTTCAACATTACGCATGGCTGCACCGAGTGATGTAAAGGTTGTCATGATATGTACAGTGTTGTACACATTTACCTAAGTTTTCAGTTTGATGCCATTTTCAACATTACGCATGGCTGCACCGAGTGATGTAAAGGTTGTCGTGCTATGTACAGTTTTGTACACATTTACCTAAATTGTCAGTTTGATGCATTTTCAACATTACGCATGGCTACATCGAGTTATGTAAAGGTTGTCATGATATGTACAGTATTGTACACATTTACCTAAGTTTTCAATTTGATGCCATTTTCAACATTGCGCATGGCTGCACCGAGTGATGTAAAGGTTGTCATGATATGTACAATGTTGTACATATTTACCTAAGTTTTCAGTTTGACGCCATTTTCAACATTACGCATGGCTGCCCCGAGTGATGTATAGGTTGTCATGATATATACTGTTTTGTACACATTTATCTAAGTTGTCAGTTTGATGCCATTTTCAACATTAAGCATGGCTGCACCGAGTGATCTAAAGGTTGTCATGATATGTACAGTATTGTACATATTTACCTAAGTTTTCAATTTGATGCCATTTTTAACATTACACATGGCTGCACCAAGTGATGTAAAGGTTGTCATGATATGTACAGTGTTGTACACATTTACCTAAGTTGTCAGTTTGATGCCATTTTCAACATTACGCATGGCTGCACCGTGTAATGTAAAGGTTGTCGTGCTATCTACAGTGTTGTACACATTTACCTAAATTGTCAGTTTGATGCCATTTTCAACATTACGCATGGCTACATCGAGTTATGTAAAGGTTGTCATGATATGTACAGTGTTGTACATATTTACCTAAGTTTTCAGTTTGATGCCATTTTCAACATTACGCATGGCTGCACCGAGTGATGTAAAGGTTGTCATGATATGTACAGTGTTGTACACATTTACCTAAGTTTTCAATTTGATGCCATTTTCAACATTACGCATGGCTTCACCGAGTGATGTAAAGGTTGTCATGATATGTACAGTGTTGTACACATTTTCCTAATTTGTCAGTTTGACGCCATTTTCAACATTACGCATGGCTGCCCCGAGTGAAGTATAGGTTGTCATGATATATACTGTTTTGTACACATTTATCTAAGTTGTCAGTTTGATGCCATTTTCAACATTAAGCATGGCAGCACCGAGTGACCTAAAGGTTGTCATGATATGTACAATGTTGTACATATTTACCTAAGTTCTCAGTTTGATGCCATTTTCAACATTACACAAGGCTGCACCAAGTGATGTAAAGGTTGTCATGATATGTACAGTGTTGTACACATTTACCTAAGTTTTCAATTTGATGCCATTTTCAACATTACGCATGGATGCACTGAGTGATGTAAAGGTTGTCATGATATGTACAGTGTTGTACACATTTACCTAAATTGTAAGTTTGACGCCATTTTCAACATTACGCATGGCTGCACCGAGTAATGTAAAGGTTGTCATGATATGTACAGTGTTGTACACATTTACCTAAATTGTCAGTTTGACGTAATTTACAACATTGCGCATGGCTGCACCGAGTGATGTAAAGGTTGTCATGATATGTACAGTGTAGTACATATTTACCTAAGTTGTCAGTTTGATGCCATTTTCAACATTACGCATGGCTGCACCGTGTAATGTAAAGGTTGTCGTGCTATGTACAGTGTTGTACACATTTACCTAAATTGTCAGTTTGATGCCATTTTCAACATTACGCATGGCTACATCGAGTTATGTAAAGGTTGTCATGATATGTACAGTGTTGTACATATTTACCTAAGTTGTCAGTTTGACGCCATTTTCAACATTACGCATGGCTGCACCGTGTAATGTAAAGGTTGTCGTGCTATGTACAGTGTTGTACACATTTACCTAAATTGTCAGTTTGATGCCATTTTCAACATTACGCATGGCTACATCGAGTTATGTAAAGGTTGTCATGATATGTACAGTGTTGTACATATTTACCTAAGTTTTCAGTTTGATGCCATTTTCAACATTACGCATGGCTTCACCGAGTGATGTAAAGGTTGTCATGATATGTACAGTGTTGTACACATTTACCTAAGTTTTCAATTTGATGCCATTTTCAACATTACGCATGGCTGCACCGAGTGATGTAAAGGTTGTCATGATATGTACAGTGTTGTACACATTTTCCTAATTTGTCAGTTTGACGCCATTTTCAACATTACGCATGGCTGCCCCGAGTGAGGTGTAGGTTGTCATGATATATACAGAGTTGTACACATTTATCTAAGTTGTCAATTTGATGCCATTTTGAACATTAAGCATGGCTGCACCGAGTGATGTAAAGGTTGTCATGATATGTACAGTGTTGTACACATTTACCTAAGTTTTCAGTTTGATGCCATTTTTAACATTACACATGGATGCACTGAGTGATGTCAAGGTTGTCATGATATGTACAGTGTTTTATACATTTACCTACCTATGTTGTCAGTTTTATGCCATTTTCAACATTACGCATGGCTGCACCGAGTGATGTAAAGGTTGTCATGATTTGTACAGTGTTGTACACATTTACCTAAGTTGTCAGTGTGATGCCATTGTCAACATTACGCATGGCTGCAACGAGTGATGTAAAGGTTGTCATGATATGTACAGTGTTGTACACATTTACCTAAATTGTCAGTTTGATGCCATTTTCAACATTATGCATGGCTGCACCGAGAGATGTAAAGGTTGTCATGATATGTACAGTGTTGTACATATTTACCTAAGTTTTCAGTTTGATGCCATTTTCAACATTACACATGGGTGCACCAAGTGATGTAAAGGTAGTCATGATATGTACAGTGTAGTACACATTTACCTAAGTTGTCAGTTTTATGCCATTTTCAACATTACGCATGGCTGCACCGAGTGATGTAAAGGTTGTCATGATATGTACAGTGTTGTACACATTTACCTAAATTGTCAGTTTGACGCCATTTTCAACATTACGCATGGCTGCCCCGAGTGAGGTATAGGTTGTCATGATATATACTGTTTTGTACACATTTATCTAAGTTGTCAGTTTGATGCCATTTTCAACATTGCGCATGGCTGCACCGAGTGATGTAAAGGTTGTCATGATATGCACAGTGTTGTACATATTTACCTAAGTTTTCAGTTTGATGCCATTTTCAACATTACACATGGGTGCACCAAGTGATGTAAAGGTAGTCATGATATGTACAGTTTAGTACACATTTACCTAAGTTGTCAGTTTTATGCCATTTTCAACATTACGCATGGCTGCACCGATTGATGTAAAGGTTGTCATGATATGTACAGTGTTGTACACATTTACCTAAGTTTTCAATTTTATGCCATTTTCAACATTACGCATGGCTGCACCGAGTGATGTAAAGGTTGTCATGATATGCACAGTGTTGTACACATTTACCTATATTATCAGTTTGACGCCATTTTCAACATTGCGCATGGCTGCAGCGAGTGATGTAAAGGTTGTCATGATATGTACAGTGTTGTACATATTTACCTAAGTTTTCAGTTTGATGCCATTTTCAACATTACGCATGGCTGCACCGAGTGATGTAAAGGTTGTCGTGCTATGTACAGTGTTGTACACATTTACCTAAATTGTCAGTTTGATGCCATTTTCAACATTACGCATGGCTACATCGATTTATGTAAAGGTTGTCATGATATGTACAGTGTTGTACATATTTACCTAAGTTTTCAGTTTGATGCCATTTTCAACATTACGCATGGCTGCACCGAGTGATGTAAAGGTTGTTATGATTTGTACAGTGTTGTACACATTTACCTAAGTTGTCAGTGTGATGCCATTTTTAACATTACGCATGGCTGCACCGAGTGATGTAAAGGTTGCCATGATATGTACAGTGTTGAACACATTTACCTACCTAAGTTGTTAGTTTGAAACCATTTTCAACATTACGCATGGCTGCACCGAGTGATGTAAAGTATGTCATGATATGTACAGTGTTGTACACATTTACCTATGTTTTCAATTTGATGCCATTTTCAACATTACGCATGGCTGCACCGAGTGATGTAAAGCTTGTCATGATATGTACAGTTTTGTACACATTTTCCTAATTTGTCAATTTGACGCAATTTTCAACATTACGCATGGCTGCCCTGAGTGAGTTATAGGTTGTCATGATATATACAGTTTTGTACATATTTACCTAAGTTTTCAGTTTGATGCCATTTTCAACATTACACATGGCTGCACCAAGTAATGTAAAGGTTGTCATGATATGTACAGTGTTGTACACATTTACCTAAATTGTCAGTTTGATGCCATTTTCAACATTATGCATGGCTGCACCGAGTGATGTAAAGGTTGTCATGATATGTACAGTGTTGTACATATTTACCTAAGTTTTTAGTTTGATGCCATTTTCAAAATTACACATGGGTGCACCAAGTGATGTAAAGGTAGTCATGATATGTACAGTGTAGTACACTTTTACCTAAGTTTTCAGTTTGATGCCATTTTCAACATTACACATGGGTGCACCAAGTGATGTAAAGGTAGTCATGATATGTACAGTGTAGTACACATTTACCTAAGTTGTCAGTTTTATGCCATTTTCAACATTACGCATGGATGCACTGAGTGATGTAAAGGTTGTCATGATATGTACAGTGTTGTACACATTTACCTAAGTTTTCAATTTGATGCCATTTTCAACATTACGCATGGCTGCACCGAGTGATGTTAAGGTTGTCATGATATGTACAGTGTTGTACACATTTTCCTAATTTGTCAATTTGACGCAATTTTCAACATTACGCATGGCTGCCCCGAGTGAGGTATAGGTTGTCATGATATATACAGTGTTGTACACATTTATCTAAGTTGTCAATTTGATGCCATTTTCAACATTAAGCATGGCTGCACCGAGTGATGTAAAGGTTGTCATGATATGTACAGTGTTGTACATATTTACCTAAGTTTTCAGTTTGATGCCATTTTCAACATTACACATGGCTGCACCAAGTGATGTAAAAGTTGTCATGATATGTACAGTGTTGTACACATTTACCTAAGTTTTCAGTTTGATGCCATTTTCAACATTACGCATGGCTGCACCGAGTGATGTAAAGGTTGTCGTGCTATGTACAGTGTTGTACACATTTACCTAAATTGTCAGTTTGATGCCATTTTCAACATTACGCATGGCTACATCGAGTTATGTAAAGTTTGTCATGATATGTACAGTGTTGTACATATTTACCTAAGTTTTCAGTTTGATGCCATTTTCAACATTACGCATGGCTCCACCGAGTGATGTAAAGGTTGTCATGATATGTACAGTGTTGTACACATTTACCTAAGTTTTCAATTTGATGCCATTTTCAACATTACGCATGGCTGCACCGAGTGATGTAAAGGTTGTCATGATATGTACAGTGTTGTACACATTTTCCTAATTTGTCAGTTTGACGCCATTTTCAACATTACGCATGGCTGCCCCGAGTGAGGTATATGTTGTCATGATATATACTGTTTTGTACACATTTATCTAAGTTTTCAGTTTGATGCCATTTTCAACAATACACATGGCTGCACCAAGTGATGTAAAAGTTGTCATGATATGTACAGTGTTGTACACATTTACCTAAGTTTTCAGTTTGATGCCATTTTTAACATTACGCATGGATGCACTGAGTGATGTAAAGGTTATCATGATATGTACAGTGTTGTACACATTTACCTTAATTGTAAATTTGACGCCATTTTCAACATTACGCATGGCTGCACCGAGTAATGTAAAGGTTGTCATGATATGTACAGTGTTGTACACATTTACCTAAATTGTCAGTTTGATGCCATTTTGAACAATAGGCATAGCTGCACCGAGTGATGTAAAGGTTGTCATGATATGTACAATGTTGTACACATTTACCTAAGTTGTCAGTTTGATGCCATTTTCAACAGTTCGCATGGCTGCACCGAGTGATGTAAAGGTTGTCATGATATGTACAGTGTTGTACATATTTACCTAAGTTGTCAGTTTGATGCCATTTTCAACATTACGCATGGCTGCACCGAGTGATGTAAAGGTTGTCATGATATGTACAGTGTTGTACACATTTACCTAAGTTTTCAGTTTGATGCCATTTTCAATATTACGCATGGCTGCACCGAGTGATGTAAAGGTTGTCATGATATGTACAGTGTTGTACACATTTTCCTAATTTGTCAGTTTGACGCCATTTTCAACATTACGCATGGCTGCCCCGAGTGAGGTATAGGTTGTCATGATATATACTGTTTTGTACACATTTATCTAAGTTGTCAGTTTGATGCCATTTTCAACATTAAGCATGGCTGCACCGAGTGATGTAAAGGTTGTCATGATATGTACAGTGTTGTACATATTTACCTAAGTTTTCAGTTTGATGCCATTTTCAACATTACACATGGCTGCACCAAGTGATGTAAAAGTTGTCATGATATGTACAGTGTTGTACACATTTACCTAAGTTTTCAATTTGATGCCATTTTCAACATTACGCATGGATGCACTGAGTGATGTAAAGGTTGTCATGATATGTACAGTGTTGTACACATTTACCTAAATTGTAAGTTTGACGCCATTTTCAACATTACGCATGGCTGCACCGAGTGATGTAAAGGTTGTCATGATATGTACAGTGTTGTACACATTTACCTAAATTGTCAGTTTGATGCCATTTTGAACATTACGCATAGCTGCACCGAGTGATGTAAAGGTTGTCATGATATGTACAATGTTGTACACATTTACCTAAGTTGTCAGTTTGATGCCATTTTCAACATTACGCATGGCTGCACCGAGTGATGTAAAGGTTGTCATGATAATAATACGCAGTGTTGTACATATTTACTGAATTTCCAGTTTGATGCCATTTTCAACGGCGTACGCATGGCTGCCAGAGTGATGTAAAGGTTGTCATGATATGCAGTGTTATCCGCATTCACAGCAATTGTAAGTTTGACGCCATTTCAACATTACGCGTAAGCTGCCGGTAATGTAAGTTGTGCGTGCCGACAGTGTTGTACACATTTACCCTGGAAATTGTCCAGTTTGATGCCATTTTGAACATTACATATGGCTGCACCGGTGCGATCGCAGGGGTTATGCATATTGTAATGATGTTGTACATATTTACCTAAGTTTTCAGTTTGATGCCATTTTCAACATTACGCATGGCTGCACCGAGTGATGTAAAGGTTGTCATGATATGTACAGTGTTGTACACATTTACCTAAGTTTTCAATTTGATGCCATTTTCAACATTACGCATGGCTGCACCGAGTGATGTAAAGGTTGTCATGAAATGTACAGTGTTGTACACATTTTCCTAATTTGTCAGTTTGACGCCATTTTCAACATTACGCATGGCTGCCCCGAGTGAAGTATAGGTTGTCATGATATATACTGTTTTGTACACATTTATCAAAGTTGTCAGTTTGATGCCATTTTCAACATTAAGCATGGCTGCACCGAGTGACCTAAAGGTTGTCATGATAAGTACAGTGTTGTACATATTTACCTAAGTTTTCAGTTTGATGCCATTTTCAACATTACGCATGGCTGCACCGAGTGATGTAAAGGTTGTCATGATATGTACAGTATTGTACACATTTACCTAAGTTTTCAATTTGATGCCATTTTCAACATTGCGCATGGCTGCACCGAGTGATGTAAAGGTTGTCATGATATGTACAGTGTTGTACATATTTACCTAAGTTTTCAGTTTGATGCCATTTTCAACATTATGCATGGCTGCACCGAGTGATGTAAAGGTTGTCATGATATGTACAGTGTTGTACACATTTACCTAAGTTTTCAATTTGATGCCATTTTGAACATTACGCATGGCTGCACCGAGTGATGTAAAGGTTGTCATGATATGTACAGTGTTGTACACATTTTCCTAATTTGTCAGTTTGACGCCATTTTCAACCTTACGCATGGCTGCCCCGAGTGAAGTATAGGTTGTCATGATATATACTGTTTTGTACACATTTATCTAAGTTGTCAGTTTGATGCCATTTTCAACATTACGCATGGCTACATCGAGTTATGTAAAGGTTGTCATGATATGTACAGTGTTGTACATATTTACCTAAGTTTTCAGTTTGATGCCATTTTCATCATTACGCATGGCTGCACCGAGTGATGTAAAGGTTGTCATGATATGTACAGTATTGTACACATTTACCTAAGTTTTCAATTTGATGCCATTTTCAACATTGCGCATGGCTGCACCGAGTGATGTAAAGGTTGTCATGATATGTACAATGTTGTACATATTTACCTAAGTTTTCAGTTTGACGCCATTTTCAACATTACGCATGGCTGCCCCGAGTGAGGTATAGGTTGTCATGATATATACTGTTTTGTACACATTTATCTAAGTTGTCAGTTTGATGCCATTTTCAACATTAAGCATGGCTGCACCGAGTGATCTAAATGTTGTCATGATATTTACAGTATTGTACATATTTACCTAAGTTTTCAGTTTGATGCCATTTTCAACATTACGCATGGATGCACTGAGTGATGTAAAGGTTGTCATGATATGTACAGTGTTGTACACATTTACCTAAATTGTAAGTTTGACGCCATTTTCAACATTACGCATGGCTGCACCGAGTAATGTAAAGGTTGTCATGATATGTACAGTGTTGTACACATTTACCTAAATTGTCAGTTTGACGCCATTTACAACATTGCGCATGGCTGCACCGAGTAATGTAAAGGTTGTCATGATATGTACAGTGTTGTACATATTTACCTAAGTTGTCAGTTTGATGCCATTTTCAACATTACGCATGGCTGCACCGTGTAATGTAAAGGTTGTCGTGCTATGTACAGTGTTGTACACATTTACCTAAATTGTCAGTTTGATGCCATTTTCAACATTACGCATGGCTACATCGAGTTATGTAAAGGTTGTCATAATATGTACAGTGTTGTACATATTTACCTAAGTTTTCAGTTTGATGCCAATTTCAACATTACGCATGGCTGCACCGAGTGACCTAAAGGTTGTCATGATATGTACAGTGTTGTACATATTTACCTAAGTTCTCAGTTTGATGCCATTTTCAACATTACACAAGGCTGCACCAAGTGATGTAAAGGTTGTCATGATATGTACAGTGTTGTACACATTTACCTAAGTTTTCAATTTGATGCCATTTTCAACATTACGCATGGATGCACTGAGTGATGTAAAGGTTGTCATGATATGTACAGTGTTGTACACATTTACCTAAATTGTAAGTTTGACGCCATTTTCAACATTACGCATGGCTGCACCGAGTAATGTAAAGGATGTCATGATATGTATAGTGTTGTACACATTTACATAAATTGTCAGTTTGATGCCATTTTCAACATTACGCATAGCTGCACCGAGTGATGTAAAGGTTTTCATGATATGTACAATGTTGTACACATTTACCTAAGTTGTCAGTTTGATGCCATATTCAACATTACGCATGGCTGCACCGAGTGATGTAAAGGTTGTCATGATATGTACAGTGTTGTACACATTTACCTAAGTTGTCAGTTTGATGCCATTTTCAACATTACGCATGGCTGCACCGAGTGATGTAAAGGTTGTCATGATATGTACAGTGTTGTACACATTTACCTAGGTTTTCAGTTTGATGCCATTTTCAACATTACGAATGGCTGCACCGAGTGATGTAAAGGTTGTCGTGCTATGTACAGTTTTGTACACATTTACCTAAATTGTCAGTTTGATGCATTTTCAACATTACGCATGGCTACATCGAGTTATGTAAAGGTTGTCATGATATGTACAGTGTTGTACATATTTACCTAAGTTTTCAGTTTGATACCATTTTCAACATTACGCATGGCTGCACCGAGTGATGTAAAGGTTGTCATGATATGTACAGTGTTGTACACATTTACCTAAGTTTTCAATTTGATGCCATTTTCAACATTACGCATGGCTGCACCGAGTGATGTAAAGGTTGTCATGATATGTACAGTGTTGTACACATTTACCTAAATTGTCAGTTTGACGCCATTTACAACATTGCGCATGGCTGCACCGAGTGATGTAAAGGTTGTCATGATATGTACAGTGTTGTACATATTTACCTAAGTTGTCAGTTTGATGCCATTTTCAACATTACGCATGGCTGCACCGTGTAATGTAAAGGTTGTCCTGCTATGTACAGTGTTGTACACATTTACCTAAATTGTCAGTTTGATGCCATTTTCAACATTACGCATGGCTACATCGAGTTATGTAAAGGTTGTCATGATATGTACAGTGTTGTACATATTTACCTAAGTTTTCAGTTTGATGCCATTTTCAACATTACGCATGGCTGCACCGAGTGATGTAAAGGTTGTCATGATATGTACAGTGTTGTACACATTTACCTAAGTTTTCAATTTGATGCCATTTTCAACATTACGCATGGCTGCACCGAGTGATGTAAAGGTTGTCATGATATGTACAGTGTTGTACACATTTTCCTAATTTGTCAGTTTGACGCCATTTTCAACATTACGCATGGCTGCCCCGAGTGAAGTATAGGTTGTCATGATATATACTGTTTTGTACACATTTATCTAAGTTGTCAGTTTGATGCCATTTTCAACATTACACATGGCTGCACCAAGTGATGTAAAGGTTGTCATGATATGTACGGTGTTGTACACATTTACCTAAGTTGTCAGTTTGATGCCATTTTCAACATTACGCATGGCTGCACCGTGTAATGTAAAGGTTGTCGTGCTATCTACAGTATTGTACACATTTACCTAAATTGTCAGTTTGATGCCATTTTCAACATTACGCATGGCTACATCGAGTTATGTAAAGGTTGTCATGATATGTACAGTGTTGTACATATTTACCTAAGTTTTCAGTTTGATGCCATTTTCAACATTACGCATGGCTGCACCGAGTGATGTAAAGGTTGTCATGATATGTACAGTGTTGTACACATTTACCTAAGTTTTCAATTTGATGCCATTTTCAACATTACGCATGGCTGCACCGAGTGATGTAAAGGTTGTCATGAAATGTACAGTGTTGTACACATTTTCCTAATTTGTCAGTTTGACGCCATTTTCAACATTACGCATGGCTGCCCCGAGTGAAGTATAGGTTGTCATGATATATACTGTTTTGTACACATTTATCTAAGTTGTCAGTTTGATGCCATTTTCAACATTAAGCATGGCTGCACCGAGTGACCTAAAGGTTGTCATGATAAGTACAGTGTTGTACATATTTACCTAAGTTTTCAGTTTGATGCCATTTTCAACATTACGCATGGCTGCACCGAGTGATGTAAAGGTTGTCATGATATGTACAGTATTGTACACATTTACCTAAGTTTTCAATTTGATGCCATTTTCAACATTGCGCATGGCTGCACCGAGTGATGTAAAGGTTGTCATGATATGTACAGTGTTGTACATATTTACCTAAGTTTTCAGTTTGATGCCATTTTCAACATTATGCATGGCTGCACCGAGTGATGTAAAGGTTGTCATGATATGTACAGTGTTGTACACATTTACCTAAGTTTTCAATTTGATGCCATTTTGAACATTACGCATGGCTGCACCGAGTGATGTAAAGGTTGTCATGATATGTACAGTGTTGTACACATTTTCCTAATTTGTCAGTTTGACGCCATTTTCAACCTTACGCATGGCTGCCCCGAGTGAAGTATAGGTTGTCATGATATATACTGTTTTGTACACATTTATCTAAGTTGTCAGTTTGATGCCATTTTCAACATTACGCATGGCTACATCGAGTTATGTAAATGTTGTCATGATATGTACAGTGTTGTACATATTTACCTAAGTTTTCAGTTTGATGCCATTTTCATCATTACGCATGGCTGCACCGAGTGATGTAAAGGTTGTCATGATATGTACAGTATTGTACACATTTACCTAAGTTTTCAATTTGATGCCATTTTCAACATTGCGCATGGCTGCACCGAGTGATGTAAAGGTTGTCATGATATGTACAATGTTGTACATATTTACCTAAGTTTTTAGTTTGACGCCATTTTCAACATTACGCATGGCTGCCCCGAGTGAGGTATAGGTTGTCATGATATATACTGTTTTGTACACATTTATCTAAGTTGTCAGTTTGATGCCATTTTCAACATTAAGCATGGCTGCACCGAGTGATCTAAATGTTGTCATGATATTTACAGTATTGTACATATTTACCTAAGTTTTCAGTTTGATGCCATTTTCAACATTACGCATGGATGCACTGAGTGATGTAAAGGTTGTCATGATATGTACAGTGTTGTACACATTTACCTAAATTGTAAGTTTGACGCCATTTTCAACATTACGCATGGCTGCACCGAGTAATGTAAAGGTTGTCATGATATGTACAGTGTTGTACACATTTACCTAAATTGTCAGTTTGACGCCATTTACAACATTGCGCATGGCTGCACCGAGTGATGTAAAGGTTGTCATGATATGTACAGTGTTGTACATATTTACCTAAGTTGTCAGTTTGATGCCATTTTCAACATTACGCATGGCTGCACCGTGTAATGTAAAGGTTGTCGTGCTATGTACAGTGTTGTACACATTTACCTAAATTGTCAGTTTGATGCCATTTTCAACATTACGCATGGCTACATCGAGTTATGTAAAGGTTGTCATAATATGTACAGTGTTGTACATATTTACCTAAGTTTTCAGTTTGATGCCAATTTCAACATTACGCATGGCTGCACCGAGTGACCTAAAGGTTGTCATGATATGTACAGTGTTGTACATATTTACCTAAGTTCTCAGTTTGATGCCATTTTCAACATTACACAAGGCTGCACCAAGTGATGTAAAGGTTGTCATGATATGTACAGTGTTGTACACATTTACCTAAGTTTTCAATTTGATGCCATTTTCAACATTACGCATGGATGCACTGAGTGATGTAAAGGTTGTCATGATATGTACAGTGTTGTACACATTTACCTAAATTGTAAGTTTGACGCCATTTTCAACATTACGCATGGCTGCACCGAGTAATGTAAAGGTTGTCATGATATGTATAGTGTTGTACACATTTACATAAATTGTCAGTTTGATGCCATTTTCAACATTACGCATAGCTGCACCGAGTGATGTAAAGGTTTTCATGATATGTACAATGTTGTACACATTTACCTAAGTTGTCAGTTTGATGCCATATTCAACATTACGCATGGCTGCACCGAGTGATGTAAAGGTTGTCATGATATGTACAGTGTTGTACACATTTACCTAAGTTGTCAGTTTGATGCCATTTTCAACATTACGCATGGCTGCACCGAGTGATGTAAAGGTTGTCATGATATGTACAGTGTTGTACACATTTACCTAAGTTTTCAGTTTGATGCCATTTTCAACATTACGCATGGCTGCACCGAGTGATGTAAAGGTTGTCGTGCTATGTACAGTTTTGTACACATTTACCTAAATTGTCAGTTTGATGCATTTTCAACATTACGCATGGCTACATCGAGTTATGTAAAGGTTGTCATGATATGTACAGTGTTGTGCATATTTACCTAAGTTTTCAGTTTGATGCCATTTTCAACATTACGCATGGCTGCACCGAGTGATGTAAAGGTTGTCATGATATGTACAGTATTGTACACATTTACCTAAGTTTTCAATTTGATGCCATTTTCAACATTGCGTATGGCTGCACCGAGTGATGTAAAGGTTGTCATGATATGTACAATGTTGTACATATTTACCTAAGTTTTCAGTTTGACGCCATTTTCAACATTACGCATGGCTGCCCCGAGTGATGTATAGGTTGTCATGATATATACTGTTTTGTACACATTTATCTAAGTTGTCAGTTTGATGCCATTTTCAACATTAATCGTGGCTGCACCGAGTGATCTAAAGGTTGTCATGATATGTACAGTATTGTACATATTTACCTAAGTTTTCAGTTTGATGCCATTTTTAACATTACACATGGCTGCACCAAGTGATGTAAAGGTTGTCATGATATGTACAGTGTTGTACACATTTACCTAAGTTGTCAGTTTGACGCCATTTTCAACATTACGCATGGCTGCACCGTGTAATGTAAAGGTTGTCGTGCTATGTACAGTGTTGTACACATTTACCTAAATTGTCAGTTTGATGCCATTTTCAACATTACGCATGGCTACATCGAGTTATGTAAAGGTTGTCATGATATGTACAGTGTTGTACACATTTTCCTAATTTGTCAGTTTGACGCCATTTTCAACATTACGCATGGCTGCCCCGAGTGAAGTATAGGTTGTCATGATATATACAGTTTTGTACACATTTATCTAAGTTGTCAGTTTGATGCCATTTTCAACATTAAGCATGGCAGCACCGAGTGACCTAAAGGTTGTCATGATATGTACAATGTTGTACATATTTACCTAAGTTCTCAGTTTGATGCCATTTTCAACATTACACAAGGCTGCACCAAGTGATGTAAAGGTTGTCATGATATGTACAGTGTTGTACACATTTACCTAAGTTTTCAATTTGATGCCATTTTCAACATTACGCATGGATGCACTGAGTTATGTAAAGGTTGTCATGATATGTACAGTGTTGTACACATTTACCTAAATTGTAAGTTTGACGCCATTTTCAACATTACGCATGGCTGCACCGAGTAATGTAAAGGTTGTCATGATATGTACAGTGTTGTACACATTTACCTAAATTGTCAGTTTGACGCAATTTACAACATTGCGCATGGCTGCACCGAGTGATGTAAAGGTTGTCATGATATGTACAGTGTTGTACATATTTTCCTAAGTTGTCAGTTTGATGCCATTTTCAACATTACGCATGGCTGCACCGTGTAATGTAAAGGTTGTCGTGCTATGTACAGTGTTGTACACATTTACCTAAATTGTCAGTTTGATGCCATTTTCAACATTACGCATGGCTACATCGAGTTATGTAAAGGTTGTCATGATATGTACAGTGTTGTACACATTTACCTAAATTGTAAGTTTGACGCCATTTTCAACGTTACGCATGGCTGCACCGAGTAATGTAAAGGTTGTCATGATATGTATAGTGTTGTACACATTTACATAAATTGTCAGTTTGATGCCATTTTCAACATTACGCATGGCTACATCGAGTTATGTATAGGTTGTCATGATATGTACAGTGTTGTACATATTTACCTAAGTTTTCAGTTTGAAGCCATTTTCAACATTACGCATGGCTGCACCGAATGACCTAAGGGTTGTCATGATATGTACAGTGCTGTACACATTTACCTAAGTTTTCAATTTGATGCCATTTTCAACATTACGCATGGCTGCACCGAGTGATGTAAAGGTTGTCATGATATGTACAGTGTTGTACATATTTACCTAAGTTTTCAGTTTGATGCCATTTTCAACATTATGCATGGCTGCACCGAGTGATGTAAAGGTTGTCATGATATGTACAGTGTTGTACACATTTACCTAAGTTTTCAATTTGATGCCATTTTCAACATTACGCATGGCTGCACCGAGTGATGTAAAGGTTGTCATGATATGTACAGTGTTGTACACATTTTCCTAATTTGTCAGTTTGACGCCATTTTCAACATTACGCATGGCTGCCCCGAGTGAAGTATAGGTTGTCATGATATATACTGTTTTGTACACATTTTCCTAATTTGTCAGTTTGACGCCATTTTCAACATTACGCATGGCTGCCCCGAGTGAAGTATAGGTTGTCATGATATATACAGTTTTGTACACATTTATCTAAGTTGTCAGTTTGATGCCATTTTCAACATTAAGCATGGCAGCACCGAGTGACCTAAAGGTTGTCATGATATGTACAATGTTGTACATATTTACCTAAGTTCTCAGTTTGATGCCATTTTCAACATTACACAAGGCTGCACCAAGTGATGTAAAGGTTGTCATGATATGTACAGTGTTGTACACATTTACCTAAGTTTTCAATTTGATGCCATTTTCAACATTACGCATGGCTGCACCGAGTGATGTAAAGGTTGTCATGATATGTACAGTGTTGTACACATTTACCTAAATTGTCAGTTTGACGCCATTTTCAACATTACGCATGGCTGCACCGAGTAATGTAAAGGTTGTCATGATATGTACAGTGTTGTACACATTTACCTAAATTGTCAGTTTGACGCAATTTACAACATTGCGCATGGCTGCACCGAGTGATGTAAAGGTTGTCATGATATGTACAGTGTTGTACATATTTTCCTAAGTTGTCAGTTTGATGCCATTTTCAACATTACGCATGGCTGCACCGTGTAATGTAAAGGTTGTCGTGCTATGTACAGTGTTGTACACATTTACCTAAATTGTCAGTTTGATGCCATTTTCAACATTACGCATGGCTACATCGAGTTATGTAAAGGTTGTCATGATATGTACAGTGTTGTACACATTTACCTAAATTGTAAGTTTGACGCCATTTTCAACGTTACGCATGGCTGCACCGAGTAATGTAAAGGTTGTCATGATATGTATAGTGTTGTACACATTTACATAAATTGTCAGTTTGATGCCATTTTCAACATTACGCATGGCTACATCGAGTTATGTATAGGTTGTCATGATATGTACAGTGTTGTACATATTTACCTAAGTTTTCAGTTTGAAGCCATTTTCAACATTACGCATGGCTGCACCGAATGACCTAAAGGTTGTCATGATATGTACAGTGCTGTACACATTTACCTAAGTTTTCAATTTGATGCCATTTTCAACATTACGCATGGCTGCACCGAGTGATGTAAAGGTTGTCATGATATGTACAGTGTTGTACATATTTACCTAAGTTTTCAGTTTGATGCCATTTTCAACAATATGCATGGCTGCACCGAGTGATGTAAAGGTTGTCATGATATGTACAGTGTTGTACACATTTACCTAAGTTTTCAATTTGATGCCATTTTCAACATTACGCATGGCTGCACCGAGTGATGTAAAGGTTGTCATGATATGTACAGTGTTGTACACATTTTCCTAATTTGTCAGTTTGACGCCATTTTCAACATTACGCATGGCTGCCCCGAGTGAAGTATAGGTTGTCATGATATATACTGTTTTGTACACATTTATCTAAGTTGTCAGTTTGATGCCATTTTCAACATTACGCATGGCTACATCGAGTTATGTAAAGGTTGTCATGATATGTACAATGTTGTACATATTTACCTAAGTTTTCAGTTTGACGCCATTTTCATCATTACGCATGGCTGCCCCGAGTGAGGTATAGGTTGTCATGATATATACTGTTTTGTACACATTTATCTAAGTTGTCAGTTTGATGCCATTTTCAACATTAAGCATGGCTGCACCGAGTGATCTAAAGGTTGTCATGATATTTACAGTATTGTACATATTTACCTAAGTTTTCAGTTTGATGCCATTTTCAACATTACAAATGGCTGCACCAAGTGATGTAAAGGTTGTCATGATATGTACAGTGTTGTACACATTTACCTAAGTTGTCAGTTTGATGCCATTTTCAACATTACGCATGGCTGCACCGTGTAATGTAAAGGTTGTCGTGCTATCTACAGTGTTGTACACATTTACCTAAATTGTCAGTTTGATGCCATTTTCAACATTACGCATGGCTACATCGAGTTATGTAAAGGTTGTCATGATATGTACAGTGTTGTACATATTTACCTAAGTTTTCAGTTTGATGCCATTTTCAACATTACGCATGGCTGCACCGAGTGATGTAAAGGTTGTCATGATATGTACAGTGTTGTACACATTTACCTAAATTGTAAGTTTGACGCCATTTTCAACATTACGCATGGCTGCACCGAGTAATGTAAAGGTTGTCATGATATGTACAGTGTTGTACACATTTACCTAAATTGTCAGTTTGACGCCATTTACAACATTGCGCATGGCTGCACCGAGTGATGTAAAGGTTGTCATGATATGTACAGTGTTGTACATATTTACCTAAGTTGTCAGTTTGATGCCATTTTCAACATTACGCATGGCTGCACCGTGTAATGTAAAGGTTGTCGTGCTATGTACAGTGTTGTACACATTTACCTAAATTGTCAGTTTGATGCCATTTTCAACATTACGCATGGCTACATCGAGTTATGTAAAGGTTGTCATGATATGTACAGTGTTGTACATATTTACCTAAGTTTTCAGTTTGATGCCATTTTCAACATTACGCATGGCTGCACCGAGTGACCTAAAGGTTGTCATGATATGTACAGTGTTGTACATATTTACCTAAGTTCTCAGTTTGATGCCATTTTCAACATTACACAAGGCTGCACCAAGTGATGTAAAGGTTGTCATGATATGTACAGTGTTGTACACATTTACCTAAGTTTTCAATTTGATGCCATTTTCAACATTACGCATGGATGCACTGAGTGATGTAAAGGTTGTCATGATATGTACAGTGTTGTACACATTTACCTAAATTGTAAGTTTGACGCCATTTTCAACATTACGCATGGCTGCACCGAGTAATGTAAAGGTTGTCATGATATGTATAGTGTTGTACACATTTACATAAATTGTCAGTTTGATGCCATTTTCAACATTACGCATAGCTGCACCGAGTGATGTAAAGGTTTTCATGATATGTACAATGTTGTACACATTTACCTAAGTTGTCAGTTTGATGCCATATTCAACATTACGCATGGCTGCACCGAGTGATGTAAAGGTTGTCATGATATGTACAGTGTTGTACACATTTACCTAAGTTGTCAGTTTGATGCCATTTTCAACATTACGCATGGCTGCACCGAGTGATGTAAAGGTTGTCATGATATGTACAGTGTTGTACACATTTACCTAAGTTTTCAGTTTGATGCCATTTTCAACATTACGCATGGCTGCACCGAGTGATGTAAAGGTTGTCGTGCTATGTACAGTTTTGTACACATTTACCTAAATTGTCAGTTTGATGCATTTTCAACATTACGCATGGCTACATCGAGTTATGTAAAGGTTGTCATGATATGTACAGTGTTGTGCATATTTACCTAAGTTTTCAGTTTGATGCCATTTTCAACATTACGCATGGCTGCACCGAGTGATGTAAAGGTTGTCATGATATGTACAGTATTGTACACATTTACCTAAGTTTTCAATTTGATGCCATTTTCAACATTGCGCATGGCTGCACCGAGTGATGTAAAGGTTGTCATGATATGTACAATGTTGTACATATTTACCTAAGTTTTCAGTTTGACGCCATTTTCAACATTACGCGCGCTGCCCCGAGTGATGTATAGGTTGTCATGATATATGCTGTTTTGTACACATTTATCTAAGTTGTCAGTTTGATGCCATTTTCAACATTAAGCATGGCTGCACCGAGTGATCTAAAGGTTGTCATGATATGTACAGTATTGTACATATTTACCTAAGTTTTCAGTTTGATGCCATTTTTAACATTACACATGGCTGCACCAAGTGATGTAAAGGTTTTCATGATATGTACAGTGTTGTACACATTTACCTAAGTTGTCAGTTTGACGCCATTTTCAACATTACGCATGGCTGCACCGTGTAATGTAAAGGTTGTCGTGCTATGTACAGTGTTGTACACATTTACCTAAATTGTCAGTTTGATGCCATTTTCAACATTACGCATGGCTACATCGAGTTATGTAAAGGTTGTCATGATATGTACAGTGTTGTACACATTTACCTAAGTTTTCAGTTTGATGCCATTTTCAACATTACGCATGGCTGCACCGAGTGATGTAAAGGTTGTCATGATATGTACAGTGTTGTACACATTTACCTAAGTTTTCAATTTGATGCCATTTTCAACATTACGCATGGCTGCACCGAGTGATGTAAAGGTTGTCATGATATGTACAGTGTTGTACACATTTTCCTAATTTGTCAGTTTGACGCCATTTTCAACATTACGCATGGCTGCCCCGAGTGAAGTATAGGTTGTCATGATATATACTGTTTTGTACACATTTATCTAAGTTGTCAGTTTGATGCCATTTTCAACATTAAGCATGGCAGCACCGAGTGACCTAGAGGTTGTCATGATATGTACAATGTTGTACATATTTACCTAAGTTCTCAGTTTGATGCCATTTTCAACATTACGCAAGGCTGCACCAAGTGATGTAAAGGTTGTCATGATATGTACAGTGTTGTACACATTTACCTAAGTTTTCAATTTGATGCCATTTTCAACATTACGCATGGATGCACTGAGTGATGTAAAGGTTGTCATGATATGTACAGTGTTGTACACATTTACCTAAATTGTAACTTTGACGCCATTTTCAACATTACGCATGGCTGCACCGAGTAATGTAAAGGTTGTCATGATATGTACAGTGTTGTACACATTTACCTAAATTGTCAGTTTGACGCAATTTACAACATTGCGCATGGCTGCACCGAGTGATGTAAAGGTTGTCATGATATGTACAGTGTTGTACATATTTACCTAAGTTGTCAGTTTGATGCCTTTTTCAACATTACGCATAGCTGCACCGAGTGATGTAAAGGTTTTTATCATATGTACAATGTTGTACACATTTACCTAAGTTGTCAGTTTGATGCCATATTCAACATTACGCATGGCTGCACCGAGTGATGTAAAGGTTGTCATGATATGTACAGTGTTGTACACATTTACCTAAGTTGTCAGTTTGATGCCATTTTCAACATTACGCATGGCTGCACCGAGTGATGTAAAGGTTGTCATGATATGTACAGTGTTGTACACATTTACCTAAGTTTTCAGTTTGATGCCATTTTCAACATTACGCATGGCTGCACCGAGTGATGTAAAGGTTGTCGTGCTATGTACAGTTTTGTACACATTTACCTAAATTGTCAGTTTGATGCATTTTCAACATTACGCATGGCTACATCGAGTTATGTAAAGGTTTTCATGATATGTACAGTGTTGTGCATATTTACCTAAGTTTTCAGTTTGATGCCATTTTCAACATTACGCATGGCTGCACCGAGTGATGTAAAGGTTGTCATGATATGTACAGTATTGTACACATTTACCTAAGTTTTCAATTTGATGCCATTTTCAACATTGCGTATGGCTGCACCGAGTGATGTAAAGGTTGTCATGATATGTACAATGTTGTACATATTTACCTAAGTTTTCAGTTTGACGCCATTTTCAACATTACGCATGGCTGCCCCGAGTGATGTATAGGTTGTCATGATATATACTGTTTTGTACACATTTATCTAAGTTGTCAGTTTGATGCCATTTTCAACATTAATCGTGGCTGCACCGAGTGATCTAAAGGTTGTCATGATATGTACAGTATTGTACATATTTACCTAAGTTTTCAATTTGATGCCATTTTTAACATTACACATGGCTGCACCAAGTGATGTAAAGTTTGTCATGATATGTACAGTGTTGTACACATTTACCTAAGTTGTCAGTTTGACGCCATTTTCAACATTACGCATGGCTGCACCGTGTAATGTAAAGGTTGTCGTGCTATGTACAGTGTTGTACACATTTACCTAAATTGTCAGTTTGATGCCATTTTCAACATTACACAAGGCTGCACCAAGTGATGTAAAGGTTGTCATGATATGTACAGTGTTGTACACATTTACCTAAGTTTTCAATTTGATGCCATTTTCAACATTACGCGTGGATGCACTGAGTGATGTAAAGGTTGTCATGATATGTACAGTGTTGTACACATTTACCTAAATTGTAAGTTTGACGCCATTTTCAACATTACGCATGGCTGCACCGAGTAATGTAAAGGTTGTCATGATATGTATAGTGTTGTACACATTTACCTAAATTGTCAGTTTGATGCCATTTTCAAAATTACGCATAGCTGCACCGAGTGATGTAAAGGATGTCATGATATGTACAATGTTGTACACTTTTACCTAAGTTGTCAGTTTGATGCCATTTTCAACAGTTCGCATGGCTGCACCGAGTGATGTAAAGGTTGTCATGATATCTACAGTGTTGTGCATATTTACCTAAGTTGTCAGTTTGATGCCATTTTCAACATTACGCATGGCTGCACCGAGTGATGTAAAGGTTGTCATGATATGTACAGTGTTGTACACATTTACCTAAGTTTTCAGTTTGATGCCATTTTCAACATTACGCATGGCTGCACCGAGTGATGTAAAGGTTGTCATGATATGTACAGTGTTGTGCATATTTACCTAAGTTTTCAGTTTGATGCCATTTTCAACATTACGCATGGCTGCACCGAGTGATGTAAAGGTTGTCATGATATGTACAGTATTGTACACATTTACCTAAGTTTTCAATTTGATGCCATTTTCAACATTACACATGGGTGCACCAAGTGATGTAAAGGTAGTCATGATATGTACAGTGTAGTACACATTTACCTAAATTGTCAGTTTGATGCATTTTCAACATTACGCATGGCTACATCGAGTTATGTAAAGGTTGTCATGATATGTACAGTGTTGTGCATATTTACCTAAGTTTTCAGTTTGATGCCATTTTCAACATTACGCATGGCTGCACCGAGTGATGTAAAGGTTGTCATGATATGTACAGTATTGTACACATTTACCTAAGTTTTCAATTTGATGCCATTTTCAACATTGCGCATGGCTGCACCGAGTGATGTAAAGGTTGTCATGATATGTACAATGTTGTACATATTTACCTAAGTTTTCAGTTTGACGCCATTTTCAACATTACGCATGGCTGCCCCGAGTGATGTATAGGTTGTCATGATATATACTGTTTTGTACACATTTATCTAAGTTGTCAGTTTGATGCCATTTTCAACATTAAGCATGGCTGCACCGAGTGATCTAAAGGTTGTCATGATATGTACAGTATTGTACATATTTACCTAAGTTTTCAGTTTGATGCCATTTTTAACATTACACATGGCTGCACCAAGTGATGTAAAGGTTGTCATGATATGTACAGTGTTGTACACATTTACCTAAGTTGTCAGTTTGACGCCATTTTCAACATTACGCATGGCTGCACCGTGTAATGTAAAGGTTGTCGTGCTATGTACAGTGTTGTACACATTTACCTAAATTGTCAGTTTGATGCCATTTTCAACATTACGCATGGCTACATCGAGTTATGTAAAGGTTGTCATGATATGTACAGTGTTGTACATATTTACCTAAGTTTTCAGTTTGATGCCATTTTCAACATTACGCATGGCTGCACCGAGTGATGTAAAGGTTGTCATGATATGTACAGTGTTGTACACATTTACCTAAGTTTTCAATTTGATGCCATTTTCAACATTACGCATGGCTGCACCGAGTGATGTAAAGGTTGTCATGATATGTACAGTGTTGTACACATTTTCCTAATTTGTCAGTTTGACGCCATTTTCAACATTACGCATGGCTGCCCCGAGTGAAGTATAGGTTGTCATGATATATACTGTTTTGTACACATTTATCTAAGTTGTCAGTTTGATGCCATTTTCAACATTAAGCATGGCAGCACCGAGTGACCTAAAGGTTGTCATGATATGTACAATGTTGTACATATTTACCTAAGTTCTCAGTTTGATGCCATTTTCAACATTACACAAGGCTGCACCAAGTGATGTAAAGGTTGTCATGATATGTACAGTGTTGTACACATTTACCTAAGTTTTCAATTTGATGCCATTTTCAACATTACGCATGGATGCACTGAGTGATGTAAAGGTTGTCATGATATGTACAGTGTTGTACACATTTACCTAAATTGTAAGTTTGACGCCATTTTCAACATTACGCATGGCTGCACCGAGTAATGTAAAGGTTGTCATGATATGTACAGTGTTGTACACATTTACCTAAATTGTCAGTTTGACGCAATTTACAACATTGCGCATGGCTGCACCGAGTGATGTAAAGGTTGTCATGATACGTACAGTGTTGTACATATTTACCTAAGTTGTCAGTTTGATGCCATTTTCAACATTACGCATAGCTGCACTGAGTGATGTAAAGGTTTTCATGATATGTACAATGTTGTACACATTTACCTATGTTGTCAGTTTGATGCCATATTCAACATTACGCATGGCTGCACCGAGTGATGTAAAGGTTGTCATGATATGTACAGTGTTGTACACATTTACCTAAGTTGTCAGTTTGATGCCATTTTCAACATTACGCATGGCTGCACCGAGTGATGTAAAGGTTGTCATGATATGTACAGTGTTGTACACATTTACCTAAGTTTTCAGTTTGATGCCATTTTCAACATTACGCATGGCTGCACCGAGTGATGTAAAGGTTGTCGTGCTATGTACAGTTTTGTACACATTTACCTAAATTGTCAGTTTGATGCATTTTCAACATTACGCATGGCTACATCGAGTTATGTAAAGGTTGTCATGATATGTACAGTGTTGTGCATATTTACCTAAGTTTTCAGTTTGATGCCATTTTCAACATTACGCATGGCTGCACCGAGTGATGTAAAGGTTGTCATGATATGTACAGTATTGTACACATTTACCTAAGTTTTCAATTTGATGCCATTTTCAACATTGCGCATGGCTGCACCGAGTGATGTAAAGGTTGTCATGATATGTACAATGTTGTACATATTTACCTAAGTTTTCAGTTTGACGCCATTTTCAACATTACGCATGGCTGCCCCGAGTGATGTATAGGTTGTCATGATATATACTGTTTTGTACACATTTATCTAAGTTGTCAGTTTGATGCCATTTTCAACATTAAGCATGGCTGCACCGAGTGATCTAAAGGTTGTCATGATATGTACAGTATTGTACATATTTACCTAAGTTTTCAATTTGATGCCATTTTTAACATTACACATGGCTGCACCAAGTGATGTAAAGGTTGTCATGATATGTACAGTGTTGTACACATTTACCTAAGTTGTCAGTTTGACGCCATTTTCAACATTACGCATGGCTGCACCGTGTAATGTAAAGGTTGTCGTGCTATGTACAGTGTTGTACACATTTACCTAAATTGTCAGTTTGATGCCATTTTCAACATTACACAAGGCTGCACCAAGTGATGTAAAGGTTGTCATGATATGTACAGTGTTGTACACATTTACCTAAGTTTTCAATTTGATGCCATTTTCAACATTACGCATGGATGCACTGAGTGATGTAAAGGTTGTCATGATATGTACATTGTTGTACACATTTACCTAAATTGTAAGTTTGACGCCATTTTCAACATTACGCATGGCTGCACCGAGTAATGTAAAGGTTGTCATGATATGTATAGTGTTGTACACATTTACATAAATTGTCAGTTTGATGCCATTTTCAACATTACGCATAGCTGCACCGAGTGATGTAAAGGTTTTCATGATATGTACAATGTTGTACACATTTACCTAAGTTGTCAGTTTGATGCCATATTCAACATTACGCATGGCTGCACCGAGTGATGTAAAGGTTGTCATGATATGTACAGTGTTGTACACATTTACCTAAGTTGTCAGTTTGATGCCATTTTCAACATTACGCATGGCTGCACCGAGTGATGTAAAGGTTGTCATGATATGTACAGTATTGTACACATTTACCTAAGTTTTCAATTTGATGCCATTTTCAACATTACACATGGGTGCACCAAGTGATGTAAAGGTAGTCATGATATGTACAGTGTAGTACACATTTACCTAAATTGTCAGTTTGATGCATTTTCAACATTACGCATGGCTACATCGAGTTATGTAAAGGTTGTCATGATATGTACAGTGTTGTGCATATTTACCTAAGTTTTCAGTTTGATGCCATTTTCAACATTACGCATGGCTGCACCGAGTGATGTAAAGGTTGTCATGATATGTACAGTATTGTACACATTTACCTAAGTTTTCAATTTGATGCCATTTTCAACATTGCGCATGGCTGCACCGAGTGATGTAAAGGTTGTCATGATATGTACAGTGTTGTACATATTTACCTAAGTTTTCAGTTTGACGCCATTTTCAACATTACGCATGGCTGCCCCGAGTGATGTATAGGTTGTCATGATATATACTGTTTTGTACACATTTATCTAAGTTGTCAGTTTGATGCCATTTTCAACATTAAGCATGGCTGCACCGAGTGATCTAAAGGTTGTCATGATATGTACAGTATTGTACATATTTACCTAAGTTTTCAGTTTGATGCCATTTTTAACATTACACATGGCTGCACCAAGTGATGTAAAGGTTGTCATGATATGTACAGTGTTGTACACATTTACCTAAGTTGTCAGTTTGACGCCATTTTCAACATTACGCATGGCTGCACCGTGTAATGTAAAGGTTGTCGTGCTATGTACAGTGTTGTACACATTTACCTAAATTGTCAGTTTGATGCCATTTTCAACATTACGCATGGCTACACCGAGTTATGTAAAGGTTGTCATGATATGTACAGTGTTGTACATATTTACCTAAGTTTTCAGTTTGATGCCATTTTCAACATTACGCATGGCTGCACCGAGTGATGTAAAGGTTGTCATGATATGTACAGTGTTGTACACATTTACCTAAGTTTTCAATTTGATGCCATTTTCAACATTACGCATGGCTGCACCGAGTGATGTAAAGGTTGTCATGATATGTACAGTGTTGTACACATTTTCCTAATTTGTCAGTTTGACGCCATTTTCAACATTACGCATGGCTGCCCCGAGTGAAGTATAGGTTGTCATGATATATACTGTTTTGTACACATTTATCTAAGTTGTCAGTTTGATGCCATTTTCAACATTAAGCATGGCAGCACCGAGTGACCTAAAGGTTGTCATGATATGTACAATGTTGTACATATTTACCTAAGTTCTCAGTTTGATGCCATTTTCAACATTACACAAGGCTGCACCAAGTGATGTAAAGGTTGTCATGATATGTACAGTGTTGTACACATTTACCT